>CABFWB010000157.1:306752-347672 GCA_902151455.1 Timema bartmani | reverse complement strand
AAATTGTTAAAAGTAATGAAATAATGTGAGAAAACTTAAGTTTAAGTTATTTTAAATGTAAAATATAACATGTAATTAAAAAACTTAACATTCATAACAAAACAGTGTTCTTTTACAAGTGTTGGTAACCTAAAACCTAAACATATGATTTTTGAACTGTCATCCAGGTAAAGACCTATCGTGAATGAATTATAGTCTCTCTTACATTCAATGTCCAGGTTTCTGCTGCATGTGTGACAATGGGTACAAAGTACACCCTGTACACCACTTCGTTATGCTTCAAGGGCACTTCTCTTCTCTATAACAGGTCTCTTACATACCTATATAACAACTCTCCCTGCTGTTCTCTTCTCATTAGCTTTTCTTTACTTCCACCTTTCGTCTCAATCACTCTTCCAAGATATTTTATGTTCTGTACTTTTCTCAGCTCTGCTCCATCCAATTTTATAGCTTTAGGCCTTATTCTCTTCCTTGTAATTACCATCACTTCACACTTTGTCATGCTAAATTTCATTTCACACTCTTTTTCTTACTCATTACATTCCTGTAGCTGTTCCAGTACTTACTCTTCCTTCTCCCTCCATACCATCAAGCTATCAGCATACATCATTACTTTCGTTCTTTCCTCCCCGAAGTTTTCCTGCCACTTTGTCCATGACCATTTCCATTACCATTACAAATAGTAGTGGTGAGAGGGCACTCTTACGCTTCACTCAATTTTTTTATTTGGAACCACTCCATCCTCACACTTTCCGTCTTAACACAACTCCTTTTATCCTTATACATTCTTTTCACTCTCATATACTCTGATATACTATGTATATTTATTCTTGTTCTATTTGATCAATTAATTCTAGATTGTTAATTGTTAGCTTTAATTGGGGGTGGGTAACATCCTGATAGTTCTCTATTTTAAATATTCAACCATGACTCTCAACATGGTTGGTGAGACTATCATAGATGGTGGCCACCTCTCAAGACAACCATTTTAGTGCACTCTTTAAATGCAGAATCATTGCTTGTTGATAAAATGAAAACTTATGATATGCTTTTCTAGATACGTGTACAATCAAGTGGTGAGTGTGTTGACCTCATCTCAGCTCACCAGGATATACGAGCAGAGGCGGAACTACGACCTCAGGCGGTTGTTGACCGGGACAGAAAGACTTATCGATCACCTCCTTAACTTCATGGAATGCGAACCGGCGTTCTTTCTTGGGGCTGTCAAGTGTCTGCCCTTGGTCCCGTCTGTTAGGGATTCTATCACGCAGACCATAGTGCAGACTTGTGGGAAAATAAAAGTTGGTTTTAATTTATATTGCTTCACATTGAAGTAAATGACAAAGCTGATGATATCGTTTCCATTCGGAAATGTTGATCTTGGCTATTTTAGCACATATTGCAAGGTTTCAACAACTTAATAGCACATGATTGCATATGAGTTTATTTTTTAAACTATAGTTTAATCAAATAATTAGACTTATAGGTAATAAGAGATCTTATATATTTCTGTAAAACTTATTTCTTTAGTTTTGCTTAAGATTGAGTTTCATATTTAATCTTTTACTCATATACAACACTTTGTCACAAATGTATCTACTATTTAATTTTCCATTTTTTATTTAAAAAATAATATTATTTGTTCTTATATTTTATATTTTGTTTGTGTTCATGTAGCTCTTTTATTAAGTGTAAACTCAGTGTATGTATGGTATTATGAATTAAAAAACATACTATTTTGTAAATTGTTTGCTGGAACAGTAACAGTTCAGTCTACTGCAACTTAACTTTTGCAGTAAAACCAGATATCGTGATATGAAGCTGGTATGATTGGATACAAGCTGTTTTAATAAAATATTGTCACCCTAAAAAACTATTAACCTGATTAAATTGAGGTTGATACACTTTTTAAGTTTTGAAACTCACTGATTTCTCCTGGTTTTATAGACCAACAAATATGCATTTTCCCAGTATTTTACACGCAAGCCTAAATTATCAAAACAAATTATTCAAGACAAAAATTAATATCAGTGCTCTTTGCAAAATATCTTGAATTGGAGATAAAACTAATAGTTTGCTTCAGGCTATGTTTTTCTACCTCATATTTTGAAAACCATTGCAAATACACCTGAAAATTCAAGTGACATGTTAAAAATTTCCTAACTTTTCCCAGTCACATTAAATTTTCTGACTGCATATAACTTCAGGTGATGTGATGCAAATCCAAGCTCTCTTATTTTTCAAGGGTGTTTACACCCCGAAAAAAAATTTACTTGAAGGTACAGCATTGTACCTCTAACACCATGTAAACAGCATGATTACTTTGGGGATCTTAAAATACTGATATTTGTATTCATTATTTCAGAATCTTGTGTTTGCTATATTAATGGCAAATAATCAACTAATTACACTTGTTCGAATGAAGAAGTACTTTATTCATCCAGCTGACTTACACCTCATCTTTAACTTGATCAATTCATCTGAGTCATTCAAGGCAGCTGAGAGTTGGACACCTATCTGCCTTCCCAAGTTTGATTCCAGGTAGAGCCAGCCCATTTATTGACTTCTTAATGATGCTCGGGGCTTATAATTAATTTTTATCCTAACTTCACTTATTATAAACTTACCAAAGGGTATTATTGTATTTAATTTTAGTAATGGTTTTTTTAATAAAATATTGATTTTCTTAACTTTATTTTAAAAATATAGTATTTATATGTAAAAGATGTTTCATATTTGACTTGTCTGACTGTGGACAGTAGCCGACAGAGGCACCAGACTTGTGGAGGCCAAACTTTCGACTCTTGACTTCTTTATTTTTCTACTGTCTGATTCCGGCTCCAACTTCTTCAGAAATGGCTAATGTTCAAAAAGTGATGATATTATTTGCTGAAAGTGATGTTATTATTTACGTAAATACAAGTTGAATTAGTATTCATTAAATAAATTAGAATAAAACTGTCTAAATTGTTCATTCATATTGTGTATTTAACAATTTATTAACATATTTGAAGAAAAATCAAATATAAATATGCACAAATCATGCTTAGAATGTCAAACTCGATATCTCAATATCATTACCTTAGAGTTTTATAATTAGCAATATAGAAATAATTGATTATCAATTTATGTTTAGACCAAAGAATAATAATACCAAAACATGTCGTCATAGAAGGATAAACTACTATTATGTATCAAATAAGAAGGGAATAAAAATAAAGAAGATATAATTTTGCCAAATATGAATGCCTGTAGCAAGGTCCATATATATTAATGTCCTTGCTTGGACCTAGCGTGAAATATTTCAAATGCTGAAAACAAAGAATTGATCTATAGAAGTTGAAATTTAAATTTAAATATTGTAATGTGTAAAAGTAGAAATCGTGATTTTTAATGTAAACCCCCAAAACACTCCTAAATATCTGTGAAAATACTAAAATATCATGTGATCCGTTTTATACCTTTAAAATAAGCAAAAAACAGATACTTTCTCACCACACTCTTATGGAAAATTCGCCACTTGTGGTGATTGGTGACAGGGTTGCCCACCCTGGGTCTAAGACGTCACTCTTGCAATAAACTGGCCTGCTCATTATGGAAAGATTGAATTTCAAATCCCATTTGGGTGTACTAAGAGTGGTTTTCCCAAAATGGCTTTCCATTCTCTCTCCACGCCAATGTGGGTACACTTACTCTAAATTAGGCCTTCTCATCTCCAACACATTAGCATAATTAGTGTATTAGCACATTACCCAAACAAGTTGTAAGATGCGGAGCTATATAAAGTATTACAGAAAAGAAGTGTCTCACTACACCTGGCACGGCCGCACTGCAACACTGATGATAAACAAAGCCCACCAAATCTGTCCTTGAAACCAACACTCAACTATTGAGCTGTTCTCCCTCTCTTCCTTCCCTTTACTTTTCGGACAGTACCCCCTGGTACTCTAGTTGAGATATTTGTTGTTCCTTTAGCTTTACTTGGCAGATTGATGTCAAAAAGACACATGCTCTTCTTATTTGAAAAAAATATATAAAAAATAAAAAGTCACACAACAGTGTAATAATATTGTTGAAATGATACAAAAGGGCATATACAATTGATATCTTACATATTGTAATATTTACAGCGGTTTCCTGCATGGACATGTGTCTTATTTGTCTTATGACTGTCAGGCTTGCCTTCTCCTTCTCACCGTTGACAGAGATGTCTTTTTCGTCCTGTCAGAGGCCAAACAGAAGATTGTTGAGGTAAGGATACTAGGCCTGTGAAGTATCCCGGAATTTGGAAAACAGCTCGGCAAATCATGATCCTAAAATAAAAAATATTAGCTGTCAAAAAACTTCAAAAAAGTTTATAACACCTGTGTTTGATATTATTTTAAAATATAATATTTATGTTTATCTTAATAAAGTCTTAAAAATATACCTATATTTAAATACAATATTCATTAATGAGAGTAATTATTGATTAAAAACTTTTTTTTAAAGTAAACCGAGTTTTTATTTTGCTGGATATATTTAAAGGTACAGTGAATATTTCTTTAACAAATTAATATAGTTAAGTGATTAGCTGTTTAAAAAAAACAGTTTCAGGATTAATAAACTTAGCGTAGATTTGGCTTTAATTTTGCTTCTTTCTGGTGGTAAAATATAAAATATTTCTCTAGTTCAGTCCATATTTAAAAAAACATGTTATTCTCGACTTGTGGTGAAAAATTATCATGTTGTGCTTGTACAGCTCCTGACATCACATCATTTCTAAAAAAGCCTAAAGTAAACATTCATACATACTTGTCTTTTAACTTTGTACAATATAATACCAGTACTTGCCTGTGAGTGACTTGAATATGAATGTTGTTATCCTCATATGACACCTAACTTTCTATTATGTCATGTGAGCAATATTGGATGAATTAAAAATAGGTTCTGGTTACAGTAGGTTGTGTACGTGTATGGGGTTTTTTTTTAGTAAATGATATCTTTGCTAGAAACCAGAATAAAAACCAATCACCAATGCAACTTAACATATTCTAATTTATTAAATAGCTCCCTCAATTAACTTTGCAAATGTCAAAATCAAAGTTAGGTTGTGTAGAGCAATTATTTTAACATCATTTCTATGCTTGGAACTTAATTTGAAAATAAAATCATTGCTAACATTTTTCTTTGAAGAGATATTCAACTAAATGATTTAAAATATTTAACTCATTTTAATTAGCTTATGCGACACTTTGATATTTGTTCAATCTATTTTACAGAAACTTAGACGAGGTAATTGTTTGGAAGCCATAAACGAGTCCATGAATCGGCCGAGTTTCTTGGCGTCTCAAGTGGGGGTGCCAGAAATGAGGCACTTCTTGTATAAGTGCAAGTCGACTGCGCAGTTCTGGAGTCCCGGCCTAGAGCCCCCGTATCACACAGCAGAGGAAACTGAGAGACTGTTGGGGCTTTACCAGGCATTGCACCATCGCTTGCATGCTGCGTCCAGACCCCTTAAACTACTTCATCAACAGTTGGACAAAGAGACTCTTCTTGCATGGGTTAGTTTGAGTAACCCATAACATATCTAGTTATATATTATGTATGAAAAAAGTGCATTGAGCAAAAACATTTAGTGATAAATAAAATGATAGAATATTAGGAAAATGGCAGAGCACAAATAAAAGTAACAACACTGACACATATTTAGACACACTTCAATATTTCGATGCTATCCATCTCAAAAAACCTCCATTCCTTGTGTATAAACAGCCTCCATCACTTAGAAATCTTCTGGTACACCCCAAACTCAAAACTGAAAAGGACACAACCTTCATTCAACCACAACAAGGCTCTCGACCTTGTAACAAAACAGCTTGCAAAACCTGCCAAATACATTATCCAGCAGTCACTTTCTCCAGCAACATCACCAACTCCACCTATACCATCAAAGGCAGTCACACATGTGAGTCCAGTAACCTAATTTACCAATTAAAATGCCAAAAATGTACTGCACAATATGTTGGCCTCACCACTGAAACTCTCCATAAACAAATGAATGGACACCGCCATGACACCAAAATTAAGAATCCAGAAAAACCAGTTTCAGCACACGCCAGCAATCATAACCTCAACTTTGAGAACTGCTACACTGTCAAGGTGTTAAAATCATTCCACAAGACACAATGTAATATGTCTCAGTTAAGAAGATGGGAACTGGCACATCAATGGATCACAAAGTCTAGAAAACCACCTAACCTAAATATCCGCTAATATCAACCCAGAAACTACACCAGCACCACCTACCATCCATAGAGTAACAGAGAATCATTCAGGGAATTTCAACTCCACCAGAGAAGTTCTTCCTTAGGAAGATGCTACAATAGCATCGAAATATTGAAGTGTGTGTAAATATGTGTCAGTGTTGTTACTTTTATTTGTGCTCTACCATTTTCCTAATATTCTATCATTTTATTTTTCACTAAATATCTAGTTATATAGTAAGGCTCTGTTTTCATTCCAACTACTCACCTAAGATCTTATGTTCGTTTTCTAACCTATTCTCTCTCCAGGATTGGGTGTCTAATTGTACTAGTTATGCACCTTTATTTTTATTGGCTGGTGATGGATGGCTGGCAGAAAATTGTTTTACCCGACTGTATCATAGGCAGCTGTTGAGTGAATCGATGATCAACATTGTTCTGATTTTAATTATTTAAGGAAAACTGTTAACTTTTGAGTTAATAAATATGTAGTCTTATCATTTTTTTTAAATGTTCATTCCTTCATACATTTTTTGTCAGTGTATCTTTTAGTGTATAAGGCTAGGAGGGATAACCAGCACACTTATCTTGGTAATGCAAAACTTTTAAAATGTGTTTTTGTGTTTGTTAGGGTTGCCACGCACCTGAAAAATTGGTAAAACACAAGGAATATTTTGTGTCTGGAAAAACTGGGTGAACTCTGGGATTTTTGCAAAATTTAATAAAAATACCTTGCAAAATTTAATAAAAATACCAGAATATTTTTTAATTTGGGACATTTCACTGAAAGTTTAAAATAGTAGGTTTTAGGATGGACGAAAAAGTGAACGAATTATACACGCTGATTCAAACAAGTCTTATTACCCCTTTAAAAAGGGTTGTGAAGTGACAAAAGATTTATTTCCCCATCAATCTTAAATAATCTTGTTTTAAACATAAGTTGATCTGACACCTTAGCTCAGTTGGTAGTGTGTCTAAGGGTTTGATTCCCAGCATGGCCGAAAAATTTATTATTGATAAATTAACGGCCGAGGACTAGATGTTGTGAATCAAATAGCCAAAGCTATTATTTATGCTTTTAGTGAGGATTACTCCATCTAGATATCATATTCTGAAAATTGAAAAATGACACCTAGACACAAGAATCGAACACGGGACTTTTGGCTTAGTACGCCAATGCTATAACCACTGAACTATCCAGGATTCGTCCCGTGTCCAGGGTCATTCTTCACTCATATCTTAAAGCAGAGCCTATGATGGACGTGCGGAAATCGTCAGCTACAAGTGTGTGATTATATTAATATCACGAGCTATCAGATAACACAGCCATCCAGGTGTCATTTTTCAATTTTAAGAATATATCTAGATGGATTAATCCTCACTAAAAGCATAAATATTAGCTTTGGCTATTTGATTCTTAATATTCAATCCTGTACAGTCATAATAATTGTACAAATGGCTGCAATAAGCCAACTACCGATTCGAAGATGGCTATGTTATCTGATAGCTCGTGATATTAATATAATCACACATTTGTAGCCGACGATTTCCGCACGTCCATCATAGACTTTGCTTTAAAATATGAGTGAAGAATGACCCTGGGCATGGGACGAATCCTGGTTAGCTCAGTGCTTAGAGCATTGGCGTATTAAGCCAAAGGTCCCGGGTTCGATTCCCGTGTCCAGGTGTCATTTCTCAATTTTCAGAACTAGATGTTGTTCTTGTCCTAGCAAGATGACAGTGGAAATAAATATATGGCTTTAATAAAAAAGCTGATCCAGAGCATAGGCTGGAAACAGTAATGGATGTAAAATTTTAAACAGAAGATACAAAACTTCACACTTAGTTTGATAAAAAATTGAATTGTATATATATTTTCTTCAATATAAGCTGCTTGAAAAACATAGGGAATTCGCTGATAATAAAATAGTTGTAACTTTTGTTAGTGTCTTACTTCAACATGTTCTACTTCAGCGTAACCCAGGGGCTCCTCCTACTTTCAGCTATGACCCATACCAGTGCTCTATTCAAAATAACCTTAGTATAAAAATGTAAAGTGTTTAGTTATATATTTTGTTTCCCATGCTGTTTATTAATATTGCAGGTGACCTCTGGATTCGAGTTGTACGTGACCTTTGAGCCCTTGGTCACTAAACACAGTGCTATTAATGCTGTGAACAAACTACTCAGATGGATCAAAAAAGAAGAGGAAAGATTATTTATTCTCAATGCACCTACATTTTAGTATAATCTATCTTTTATGATAAGGTTTGTTCATGTGCAACTTCTTAAAGTAACCTATGAGTTGACTTATGAGTTGCTTGATATATTTCGACAATAATATTGTCTGACAAGATTCGTTCAAGTCAATTTCTCAAATAGCCCTAAGATTAGGGTTACCAAATTCTATGAGCTAAAATTTAATTAAATCATAAAACAAACAGGTAGCTAAAAACAAAAGTTAATGCCCAAATGAGGAAATGTTATTAACATTATAGCCTTTGTTTACAAATTGTTCATTTAATTGAGGGATGATGAAGTGCACCTGCATTAGCATGAAGAGAAAATGGGGAAAAGATCCCCAATATTTCCAGATGGGATTGAACCCTGATATCATCATTGATGATCTTGTTTATTTTTATTATGAGTTCAACTACTTGGACAGTAAGAGAGACCACTAAAGTGGGGGCCAAAGAGTATGAAGTTTTTGATGAGATTAAGAATGAAGTTGTCCAGGCAAGAGTTGGGGTCTGGGGAGTACATGAGATGGTAGAGGAAGCAAGGGTGAGACAGTATGGTCATGTAATGAGGATAGAAAAGGAAAGAATCCCAAGGAGAGTGGTGGAGCTGAAGTAAAAAAGAGATGAGTGGAGATAACAGCATGAGAGTGAATGAAAGGAAAATAATGAAAGTAAACAAAGAAAGAAAAATAATGGAAGGAAAGAAAAATATGGAGGCATTTTACTAAACTGACACGGTCACAGGCTGGAAACACTTGATGATAGTAATGACTGGTCGCTTGTGCAGGTAATATGTTTGCTTATACGCTGACTCCATTAATTACTGTTATAAAAGGTAGTTTAGAAAGGTTTAATTAGTAAAATAACAACTAGACAGGAATTTAAATCTTCCGTCTTTGGATTTATTATCAATTATTCTGCCAAATGAGCTACCAAGATTATCATTCATGCCTGTAGCTGATTATGTTAAATATTTATGTAAAACACCTATTTTTATATGATTTTTAATTCATATTTTGTCATAATGGATAGAGGTCTGCGATCTTTGGGTTTTTCAATCAAGTTGAACTTGAGCCAAATATTTCAAAAAGTTGCAGAGTTCTAATATATTCATAGTTTTAAAATGTTACCACTCAAAATACACACAAAATATAAATATCACATCTTCAAAATTTGGAATTTAAAAAAATATGAAAACAGCACAATGTCCTTTAAATAAGAATGACACTTATTTTTATAAAATTAATAGTAAATACTTTTGAAAAATTAAATTAAAAAAAAAAGGGAAATATTTGTTTTTAAACTAGAAAAAAACACTTTAAAAATAGATAATTCAAATATAAGAACAATACTCAAATAAAAATATTATAGAAAAATAATTAAATAGTTAAATCCCTCATCTTTAAAGACATTAAAATTACACTAACAAAAAAAAAGTTTATGTATTATATTTCAATATATACAATTACCTCATAAAGCGAAAAGAGGTTTTCCTTTAGAGATATATTATATATTCGCAAAAAAAAAGTCTATTAAATTGACATTTTAACGAGCTAATATTTCCCCAAAACATACTTCCCTAACTTTATTTACCCTATGAGTAAACATAAGAATCGCAAACAGATAATTGAAATGTTTCATATTTTGTTGAATAGTCCTTAGTGTAATAATTGCATATGATCACGTCTTCTGTTCCAATTCCATTCCTCTATGCGCAGTTGCACATGCATGTTGTATGGGCTCTTGATAGAAATGATCTTATTGCGAAATTTATTTCAATTCAATTTTTAATGCTTTCACAGGTTATGTTCAAACTCTAAAATAAAATATAAGACAGTCAAAATAATATTTCTAGTAAACAATATGAAATAGTAAATGCTTTTTTTAAATATAAATATAGCCTAGTAAATTTGATAAAATATTTATTGACGTGTTGATCAGCACAGCTTAACCAATACGATTCGCTAACTAAATTGTAACTAAACTAGTGCTATTTTTGTAGTTATATGTATTAGTTAATACAAGATTTAAATACCGTTAGTTTGAAAACATTCAAAATAAGATATTCTTGATAGAGATGGGCGATAAATCACTGACTGTGATTATTTCACCGATAGCATTTGACCACAGTTACTCCCAGTAACTCGATCTCGAAAGTATCGGTGATTGAGATATCAGTGATCGGAGATACTTGCATCAGATGGCAACAGTTACTTTAGCTACGGAGCTAGTATTGCTTCTTTTAGACACTCGAGTAAATACTCGCTTCGCGGTCCTTGTAATTCTTTTGTTTTCTACCAGCTAATTGAGAATCAACCTTATTGACTGGCATGTTTTACATGTTATTTCTTCTTTAAACACTTGGATCTCGTAGAGCTCATTTTTCAAAAACAGTATCAGATTGCTACGTAAAAATGACTTTAATGGTTTAAATGTTTCATTCACATGCGTTTTCAACACAAAAGATTTGTTAAGAACAAAATAAAAAAGCGAGCTTATTAAGCGACTCACATTTCAGATTCTTTTTAAAAGTAGGCTACAAAAAAAAATATTATTTTTTCGGTAATCCTATCCCCAAAATGGCAAATAATAAATTAAAATAAGTAACAAAATAGAAAAATATAAATAAATCTAAATATTTACTATGCGTTGATGATCCTAATCATCCTATAGTCTAATCTAAAGTGTGTGTGTATATAATAATTGATTAAATATTTTCTAGCATCTATTAATTTAATGTTAAGTCACATTACTGTGGTTATGAGTTTTATTCCTTTATATTTAAATTAGTTTATTTACTTCTAATAGACGTATAGTTCATCTACTAATAGATGTACGGTATTTAAAATAAAATAACACTACAATAATATAATATATGACCTGCATTCCAAACAACATTTTCTAAACCATTCGCCATTATGTTATGTTCATTTTCAATGTCACATACATTTTAACTGTAGGAAAACAGATCACTGAATATATTACACAGTTACAAGAGTTTCTCATAGTACGTCAAATAAGTTTTAATATTGGTACTCAAGTTTAACATAATGTTTGTTGGACCATTAATTTTACCCAAATTACATAACATTTCACTATAAAATATTAAATAAAATTTTTTGCTTTCTCTTTTTTTCAGTTGCATGAAACTTCTTAAAACGCATACTTTAGTATTGACTGGATATTAGTCAGGCAACATGAAACCCAAATGAAACCTGAAGATTAGATAGCTGTATGTCAATTGTAAATGTCAATGCCGACAGAAAGAGCTTATGTTAGGCTTTTAAGTATCGAATTCCAATGCAAGCCGCTAAGCTCCCAAGTAATTAGTTTTCATTCCAAGTTCCAACCGATTGTCATGGGACGATTCAAGTAAATACCCAGTATGCAGAAATACTCAATACTCGATTGAACTCGCCTACTCTGACAGCAGCTAATACTATCTTTGACAATGGTTGACAAAATATCCATTCACGTTCACACTTCATTCTGTTGACAATATTGTGACCAGCAGGGGCGGACAGTGGCAGTCTTTGCTTTGATAAACTGCAACCGAAATAAACATATGGTAATTTACATTTTCTAAAGTATACTATTCATTCTTAAAGTAATTGTTGTTCTTTCACCATTGATTCAAAAAGTGAATTTATTTCAGTTTAGCAACGACCTGGGTAATTATTTAGTGACGAGACTTTAGACTTCTATTTGAACAAGAATACACATTATTTGTACTTTGTAGACAAAGATTTTTTTTATGTGGAATTTTTTTACTGTAATAGATCGAGAGTTTGCTAAGTTTGATATGTGTAAACAAAAACTGTCGTATAAAACCTCTGTTAGCAATTTGAGAAAGCACATCCAAATTAAGCACCCAACAGTGGCTTTGCCCGTGCCGCATCATGAAAATAGACCAGTGACCTCTACAGAGGTAAGCTTAGTGTGTATATTACATAAAAAATCTTTTTTATGTTAAGATGTAGCAAGTGTCCGTTTAGAAGACGCTTAATTATTGTGTAGTAAGGTTTCTATTTTAAATTATTTTGATATTTTTCTAACAAAAACACATTATATATATAATTTGGTGATTTTCTATGCAGATTATGCCATCAGCTGAAAATGATAAACCAATTAGAGAAAAACAAACTTCCAATACAACAATAGTTTCACCACATCAACACAATCTCTTGTGCGACCCAAGAATTTCCAGTAAACACATCAAATCCATCTAAACTACAGCAATGTTCTATTTTAAAGTTTCTTCTTAAAAACTAATGATCAGTAGCAAGAAGATAATTGATGAACAGTTGGTGAAATTGTTTACAGTCAAGGGTTTGTGAGCTTGGAATTTTTCATTTGAGTCGAGTATTTCTAAAAGCTCCTGAGTTCGAGTATTGTATATTCATAATTTTAAAATGTTAGAAAGTATATTTAAACACACGTTCTTAAAATATGAATGATACTCATTTTTATAAATAGTAAATAATTTTGAAAAATAAAAAGTTAAATGAAATATCTGTTTTTAAATTAGAAATAACACTTATAAAACACAATTTAAAAATAAGAACAACACTCAAATACAAATCTATAAAAAAATAATTATAATAGTTTCATCACTCATGTCTTTAAGGACTCTAAAATTACACTAACAATTATAAAAAAAGTTAATAAAATGAATAATTGCATGTTGGCTTGGAAATATATAACAAGACAGTGTAGAAACATTGTACAATGATGTAAAGTAAGTGATAGTGAAGGAAGCCAACCTGAAAGGATAGTCATGTTAGTTCTAGATAGGAACAAACACACTTCTCTCTTCATGTCTTCTTAAGATTCGGATGGACACCTACTATAAAAGACGATAGTTGTATAGACTATTTCTCAGAAACTATACATAATAACAACATGCTGTTTTTGTATTATATTTAACTAGTAAATTTAATATGAACAATATTAATAAAAAAATTACAAGTTAATATTTATTTTGTTACAATAAGATGTAATTTTGATTAAATTAAAATTAAATCAAACATTAAATACAAGAATATAGTTTTGAAGTTAGAACATTATCTTATTCTCTATAATAATATGATATCATACACGATGAATATTTATAATACAGTAATTTATACAAAATTTGATATTTTCAAATTAAATAATGTCTAAGCTGTTGAAAAAGTTCAGCCGTTACCTCATAGATGGCTCTGTCATCGGAAGCACCTCTCCCCATCCCCTTTTTGGTATTATTTATCTTTCCATCTTTTTTTATAAGCCAAGCTACTCCCCCTTCCCTCACCCCATTTATATCCTGTTCAGGTAAAACCCTTGACTTGACACTAACTGTCTTTCACTTTATTACTACTATTACCTCCAAACCTGAGTTATTGAAAATGTTCCTTGTGATGCGATGCATTTGTATGATCTATGTTAAAAGTTTTTTTTATAGAGTAGGCTTGATTATGTCTACCTTATAAATAATTTGCATAGACAGTTTCCTTGATTTGATAAAACCTATTTGTATAACATTGGTTTTGTAAGAAGAGGTGAAAATTATTTCTCTAAGTAGTATTATTAATGTTTTATAGACGAACAAGACCTTTTCCTACTTATAGCAGAATTAATTTTGAAGATATTAAGATTCAGTGGCGCATCCAAGAGTTTACTTAGAGGAGGGTGGACATGTGTGTCAAGGCTCTTATTTCTGGACCTTATGAAAACCCCAGATACAAAGTTTTAGCCCAAATGGGATTTCGGTTCTAGCCCAAGCCAAGGTAAAAACAGTCAGACAAACGACATTGCAGAAACAACTTTTTTGGTTTCAGGGGGTTATGAAACGTTGACATTTATTAAAATCTTGATTTAGAATTTTTGACGATCACAATATTTTTACTCTGAGGTGTCGAGACAAAGTAAATATTAGTTTATAAAGTTTAGTTACCCAGAGCCATTGGTTTGATCGCCATTGATGAGGAGTTCGAGGTTCGAATCTCATTTGCGTAAACTGAAGATGATTTTCCCGTTAAATGTGTGTATGTATACTTTTAACGGTTTTCCACAAGTGATTTATCACACTGGTTTTCCCATATTTACTCCATGCAAATGCAGGTTCATTTTCTCTTAGCTACCTTCCTCATTTCTACCCAATCAGATTAAGCTGTTAATAACCTGTGTTCTGAACGTAGCAATAAAAAAGAAAATACTTGGTTTTGGATGGTTTATAATCACATTATAATAATAAATTAATGATTTTAAATGCAAACATGGTTTAACAAGTTTTATTTAATTTGGATTTTTTTTAGATTATAGAATACAATGCTCTTGTTCGTATGGTGTTTGAAAAAAGTTAACAGTAGGGCCTATTTGTAAAGTGAAGTATGCATACAGTATGTAAATTATATTTAATCGAAATAAAAATTAAAAAATTGAAATTTTTCACCAACTTTGGCCACCTTTTTCTAACTCATTAATTTTTTTAAAAAGATATTTCCAATTTTTTTAAACAGGCTATCATCTAGAAAACAATGTGGTTTTCACTTTGGTTTTTCTATTTTCTGTACAAATTGTGGTGCACTTATTTAAATTCTAACCTCCTTATACTATAGATTTACATAATTAGTGTAAGTAGTTACCAAAATTTGTCACTGAAAAAAACAAAAAGAAATGGCTTTTTTTTGTTTAGATACAGGGAAGAAAATATATTTGTATATATTTCTACAATAATTAACAAACTAAATAAAAATGTCACAATTGACTGTAAATAATTATTTCCTAAGGTAACTCAGAAAAATTATACTTTGACAGGGATTTGAGCCCTTGTCCTTTGGATGTCATTATATAAAACCCCGAGATTGCGTTTCAAAACTTGGCAGCACTCCTTGGAGAGTATACCGGTGATAGCTTGTCTTTTGTTAAGTAGCAAGCAAGAAAGTTGAAAGGATTAGGGGGCAGGGGGCGGTGGCTGCCTGTGGAATGTAAGGTCGCTCTGAAAGGGGGGTCGGTGTGGTGACTGCCATAACTACAGCAGCGCACCTCTGGTGAGGTGATCATACATGGAACTATTTGGAAGAGAGATTTGCAAAACTTTAATGTCCATTCGAATCTTAAACTTCCACAGTTGCACGTTAGTTTGAATTTTCGGGAATATTACTTTTTCATTAATTTGAAAAATAAATATTTCCGAAAATTCTAAACAATTTGCAACTGTGGAAGTTTGAAGAAGTGGGGAGTGTAAAAGTGTAGAAAGAAAATAGAGAAGTGTGTTTATATCTAGGCCTAACATAGGCTGTATCCGAATAGTCAAGTACACTTGACTTAATGCAGACTTGATGCAGTCTTGATAATTTTACACTTCTCGCGGTTTTCATAGGGAAGACTGCATCAATGTATTCGAACCGCAACACACTTGGGGCCGAGGTGCTGCTTCCTACCGAATAGCTCAGAAACTATGTCAATTGTATTATTATTATTATTATTATTATTATTATTATTATTATTATTACTCTCTACTAAGCAGTAATTATTGAATATAGCAAAAACTAGTTAAATATGCATATTATTTACACGTTTATATCTTAAAATATAACATGTAATTAATTGGCATACTTACAGATTTTTGGCGATTTATTTTACGAAGACATGACGAAAATCACGAGACGAGAAATTCTATTAAACTAGTTTAAAATGGCGCAAAACGTAAGTCGGTGCTCTAGCAGACGAAACGATAATAATAATAACAATTGCCAGTCAAACACCGCACCAACGTCGCGAGAAAGCCGCATGGCTCGTAGCTTTCCGTATCCATGGTTACCAAAACCTCGAGAAGCGCATGCGCATTGTTCAGGCTCTAGTTAAACTTTATTTTAGTGAGAAATTTACTTTAATTCATTTTATAATGCCTACAAAAGTTGATACTGACACTTTAAAATTAAAAATAATATGAAATAGTAAATCCTTTTTTAATTTGAATGTAAGTATGGTAAAATATGTATTGCAATAAATAAGATCAATATTGATTTTAATCAGGTTAACCAACATAATTCTATAACTAAATAATAACTAAACTAAAGCTAGTTTTGTAGCTAAACGTATTATTTAGTACTAGTTTTAAATATCTTAGGTTTGAAAATATTTAATATAACATATTCTTGATATTACATTTTCAATTTAACATACATTATTATTTTAGAAAGGGACCATGTAAAAATAACAAAAAGAATCATTCATTTATTTAGTAATCTTAGCTATTTTTATTCTCATTGCTTTGTCATGGCTAGACAAGTGAAGTAAATAACTTCAATCAATGGACGAAAATATTGAATACATTTACCGTGGGAAAGTGGTTTTAAAGTTCTTTTACATTATTAATGTGAAATTTGAAATTAATTTTTAATAATTTGTTAATTAACCGAATGATTTATAAGTGGAAATGCTGATATTACATCAATTGAATAGACTATGCTTACTATTTCGTTTTAAAAATAGATTATTATGTACCTCAAATGGAAGCTCGAAAAATTACGTTCCACAAAACTTTCTATCTCGAGCTTAAGCGACAAGCTCGGCTCGAAGTTCGGAATACGAGTACTCGCAGAGCCCTATTTATAGTAGATATGCAACCATTCAGTGTAGTGGAGGACAAAGGTTTCAAATGTTTTATCAATGCGTTGAACCCTAATTATGATCTTCCAAGTAGGCATACTATTTCCAAGACAATGATACTGCTATTTATGAAAGTTGCTATAATTCTACTAAAGAACTAATAGAAACTGTCAAAGCTGTTTGTATCACAACCGATTGTTGGACCTCTATAAACAATGAAAGCTTCATTCCAGTAACTGCTCACTTCATTTCAAGTGACTTTGAGATGAAATCACTTCTTTTGGAATGTGCTCCCCTAAATGTTAGTCACGCAAGTGCCAATCTAGCCCAAGAACTCAAAAGGATAGTAAAAGAGTGGGGATTAGAAGAAAAGATGAGATTAGCTGTGTCCGATAATGCAGCTAATATTAAAAAGGCCATAAGAGACAAGCTAAAATGGAAATAATTTGGCTGTTTTGCACACACACTAAATCTTGTTGTTTGTGATGGTCTTGCGTTGACGACAGGTGTAATAGTCAAAGTCGAGGTAATAGTTACACACTTCAAAAGAAGTAGCGTGTCCAACGAAAAGAGTTTAACATTTTAAAAGAATTCAGGCATACACGCCAAAAAATTGCTACAAGGTGTGGCTACATGTTGGAACTCAACATACTATATGTTACAACGATTTTGTGACCTAAAGGAAGCAGTGAAAAGTTCTATTGCTCTCTTCGATAGAGAGCTGCCAGTGTTTACTCCAGGGGAGCGTGTTTACTCCAGGGGAGCGGTGAGTTGCCCATGAACTCTGTACGATTCTTAAACCCTTTGAAAGTGTCACACAATCAATTAGTGGAGAGAACTATGCTATTGCCTCACTCGCGATTGCTATGAGCAATGGACTTCTCAATGTATGCACACAACTATTAACAAAATACTTTTGTGATACAGTAAGGAGCATAGTTCATGAACTTAAGAAGAGAGGTTTAGAGGATAAACTAAGTAGCTTGGAACAAAGCAATTCTCTTTCACTTTGCACTTTCTTGTACCCCCGATTTAAAACAATGATTTAAGAATCTGCAAGCTGCTGAAAATTCAAAAAAGAGTGACAAATTTCATAGCCACAAAGCTTTCGAAAGAAATGCCTCAAAACGGAAATATAAATCCCTCGGTGCCTAGTACAAATGAAGAGCTGTCAGTATGGAATTTCCTAGAGAAATCAGTAGCTGAAGCATCACCACAAGGGACAGCTTCATCTCGTGCCATTGTAGAAGTGCAACGGTATATGGAAGAAGATATACTAAATCGTGATAATGACCCACTTAAATGGCGGAGAGAACATAAATATAACTATCCACACCTGAGTGAAATCGTCAAGGAGATATTTTGTGCCTTATCAACCTCTTTTCTCTGTGAACACATTTTTTTTAAAGGGTGGTTATATCCTAAATGAACGCAGAACTCGGATCAGTTCAAACAAAGTTAAATAAATCATGTTTATTAATGTGAATTCACGATAGCGTGTGATAAAAATCCAAAGAGATTTTGTAAATCTAGACCAGAGGATTTTGATATTATTTTTATCATGATTTTATTGTAGTAATGGTTTTCAATTTTTCCTTTTTTTTCCCTCAATTTTCATAAAAGTTTGCATTAAGCCTAGTTACGAAGTATGTAGCCTTTTTTATTATTTTTTTGTCAATTAATCAATATTTGTTTTATATTATTGGCCTAAGGATTTAAATAATGTTTCAAATAATTATTTTAATATTATGTTTACTCTCATTTTAATTTGTGTGCTGTTATTATTGTTGCTATGTTTATAGTGTGATAGTGGTTTTACTTGCAAAGGTTGTTTTTTCTATTTTCCTAAAAGTTTGCAATTAATCGTGAAGCATAATGTTTTTTTGGTCAATACTCTATATTTATTGTTTTATATCATCAGACAGAGCATTCACACAATGTTGCAAACAGTATTTTTAGTATTAATTTTCTCTCATTTTATTTTGTGTACCTTATAACCCCAATAAAGAAGCTTTTTTTTTATATATTTCAGACATAATGGATATGTTTACTTGTTTAGTTTGTAATGTAATTGATTTGACCATAAGGAGTATTTGAAAGCATTGACCATATTATCGTTCTAATTATTTATATATTCTGGTAGTAAGACGCGGTGCTAGTAGTAGTAATAATAATAATAATAATAATAATAATAATAATAATAATAATAATAATAATATATCTGGCTAATGAGTGCTCAGCTGAGAGTTTAGAACAATTTATTCACGGGTACAACTTAAACAAGTTCTAGTTACTCTGTCAGGAAGTCATGTAGTGACATTGGTGTTATATACCACTCCACTTTTGCTAGTAATTCACCTGCAATTTCCTCCTTTTAGCTCATTTTATTTAAAAATATTTTAACTAAAAGTAATTTTAATTAAAACACTCAAACCCACATTTTTAATTCAGTAGCTCGTTTGACCAGATATTTGCTTTCAATGGGCCAAAGTCATCTCACAGCGTCTGACCGTATGACAGCTGTCGGCGCGTGAAAATGAGCTCAGAGCATCTGACCACGTAACAGATGTCAGCGCGTGAAAATCGGCTCAGAACATCTGACCATATAAGTTGTCAGCACGTGAAATTCAGCTCAAAGCATCTGACCATTTAACAGCTGTCAGCACACAAAAATTAGCTCAGGGCATTTGGCCATATAGCAGCTATCATCACTGCATGACCGTCAACTATTATCCAGTCTGTATAAACCAGTCAGCTCTCATCCAGCCTGTATAAACCAGTCAGCTCTCATTCCAGCCTGTATAAACCAGAGTCAGCTCTCATCCAGCCTGTATAAACCAGTCAGCTCTCAGCCAGCCCGTATAAACCAGTCTCAGTTCGAAGTGCCTGAGGGCATGTTCAACCATTAGGTTGGGGCAATAAGCCAAGAGAGCTGTTCTCCTGGGAGTGAGTGACCGTCCTTGGAAGGCAAGCAAGGCCTTTATAGTCTGCTACAAGGAAGAAGAGCAGTCTTCTTGCCACTTTGGTGGAGCATGGTAGTGACACAGTCTTCTGCCCTCTCGGGACACTTTTGGGACAAAAGGAGGAGGGTGAGATTGGAATAATCAGTTCTAGCTGGGAACACGTTATAGTTTCTAGTGGTAATATTTAAGATAGGATAACATAGTAAGAAGTTCTCTGTACTGCTTTGCAGAAAAAATA
The DNA here is from genome assembly GCA_902151455.1 of Timema bartmani. Taxonomy (NCBI): domain Eukaryota; kingdom Metazoa; phylum Arthropoda; class Insecta; order Phasmatodea; family Timematidae; genus Timema; species Timema bartmani. Next base: position 327,391 of record CABFWB010000157.1, on the reverse strand, counting down.
TTTTAAGATAGGATAACAGAGAAAGAAGTTCTCAGTACTGCTTTGCAGAAAATTAAACTATCTAGCTTAAGAGAAGAGGATAAAGGGAATACATCAAGCTAGTATTGCATACAAAATATATTAAAAGTAATCGTGATAAGCAGATTCAGTTTCAAGGAAATAAGGGGTCTATTGAACGTCAAGCCAGCACCAATCCTCAGGAGACCAGAAAGAGCATTCTGACAGTAATACCAGAAGTATTCCTCAAAAGACCAGAAAGAGCATTCTGACAGCATATAGCAGAAGTAGTCCTCAGGAGACCAGAAAGGGCACTCTGACAGCAATACCAAAAGTAGTCCTCAGGAGACCAGAAAGGCCATTCTGACAGTAATATCAGAAGTATTCCTCAGGAGACCAGAAAGAGCATTCTGACAGCAATAGCAGAAGTAGTCCTCAGGAGACCAGAAAGGGCACTCTGACAGCATATAGCAGAAGTAGTCCTCAGGAGACCAGAAAGGGCACTCTGACAGCAATACCAAAAGTAGTCCTCAGGAGACCAGAAAGGGCATTCTGACAGTAATATCAGAAGTATTCCTCAAAAGACCAGAAAGGGCACTTTGACAGCAATACCAGAAGAGGTCCTCAGGAGACCAGAAAAGGCATTATGACAGTAATACCAGAACTAGTCCTCAGAAGACAAGAAAGGGCCCTCTGACAGTAATATTAGCACCATTACACAGGTGATAATGCTGAACCTCGCCCCGAGGCTGGCGGAATGACGCGGATGGACTGGCGGGACCTTGCCTGGAGCTACCAGACGCTCCCTCCCCCACTTTCCCACAAGTGGGTCAAGGGTCCTTCCTGGAACTCAGCAAGGCCACCCACTCGCAGCGCCCTCAGTTCCTTGTTATGGACGACGATTCTCGAGGAACGCCTTGAGGGCTTCCTATGGTCACACCAATCCTCCGAGTGAACTTATTCCACGGCATGTATACATGTTCCTATATCCATCCGCGGTTGAAACCAATTGGGGGGAGGCTGAGACTTCAAGAGCTTCGTTGTTAAACGCTCTCTAAACATATATTTTGAATCAATTTACTATAGGAATTTTGGAAAAAGTTCACTTTTTTATAAGTGGTCACTAATAAACTAACTTAAACTTTAGATATAAGTTAGGTCTTAGATGTTATTATTTAAATAATTCAAGAAATTATCTTTCAAAATTAAGTTTTTATGAATAATAATAATAATAATAATAATAATAATAATAAAAGAAGTATTGTGATACTGAAAAAAAACATGATTTTTTAAAAATATAATCTTGGAATACCAACTGTAACAAAGTCATTTTTCAACCCTTAATTTTTCATGTAAAAGAGTCAAACAGTCAAAATAGCATTGATAACATATTAAGAGGTCGGGTCAGTGAGGAACTGGATACCATAGAAGTATTGGTGACACGCTTGTTGCCTACTTGTGACGTCACGGCAAGTCAAGATAGGATTCCCCATGTTAATTACTTCATTCTACTCGGCGAGTTTTACAAGATATAACGTTAAAACGAAAACCATTAAGTTCTTAAATGATTCTAAAATAGTCCTTCATTGTCACAATTTTTTTTTTGTATTATGAAGAAGTTTTTTTTTGTGAACGTATTTTTTTTTATAAATCCTTTATACAACTTAGGCTTTTTGACTTGCTCATGAAAACGTCCTGTAGGAGTCTTCCTTCCAGGATGTAGACTAAAAAAGTCTGTGGAAGCATATATCTATCTAGAATAGGAAACTAGAAAAAAGTAATTTTAAAAACAAGTCAATGTTTTCAAGGCGCCAATAGTACAGTGGGTGTGTAAATTTGTCAGAGGAAGAGGGGGAATCCTATCATCACATAGACAAAAAGGCCTCGCAGGGTAAACTCATTTTATTCTCTCTTTTTCTACCTGGTACGCTGGTGCCTAGGTGTGTTATCTCTTAGAGCGTTTATGTGAGCCAGGTTAAGATGCAACCCGTTTTGCAAAATCGCTTCGAAATCTCCCAAGTATGCAGCGTCGTTAAGTTATGGTATGACTCACCCAGAATCACCGTACCCACGGCCAGGCTCAGCGTCACGCTGCTGAACGTCGTGAACCGCTGAAACACAAAGACATAACCTCGAGTTAAAACAAATAAGAATATAACTCCCAGTTATTGTGTCCCCCCATGTGGACTGGGCCTTGATTTGTCTTCCTATTGGTATTTATTTTAGTTTGTATGTTTTAACACAAAGGTCACTTAGCTTAAGCCGTGGGACAGGGATGAAAAGAGTAGGGGAAATAAAGGTACCTACATTTGCGTGTATAGAGAACGGAAACTCTCCTATGATAAAATAAAATTACTGAAATTATAACATTCATCTCCCCATCACTATCGATTCAGTCTATTGCCAGACATACATCATATACTGCGTGACCACTAGTTCTAGAAGACCTCCCTTTTATATCTAAAAACCTAAAAATATTATTTTGTATTTATGGGACCTGTTACTCCAATCTTAAAATTCCGACCGAGATTTAAACTACGATTTCCCCGTCATTGGTCGTTTAGTCTATAGCAAAACTATGTTAAATGCGAATGAATTAATGCTAAAGACCTAATGCTTTTAGTATGGACAGTAATGTAGGACTGTGACGTGCATATCCAGGACATCAATAGGTGCCAACCTAGACATTGTAATGTAATTGATTTGACCATAAGGAGTATTTGAAAGCATTGACCATATTATCGTTCTAATTATTTATATATTCAAACATTTTTTTATCATTCTAATTTTACATATAATTAAACATATTTTACTTTATTTAAATTTCGTAATCTATTACTTGGCGCTTAAATCACGTCTTCCTTTAAATTATTTACTAGCTAGTACGTGCACCCTGAGGTAAGATGGCAGCACCTACTGGAACCTCACTAAATGCCTTTCTATGTAATCCAACCAAGTTAAGATCTTTTAAAGTAATTTCCTGTTTTGGAAGAATGTTCTCCACGCAGAAAGTATTTTTTTTTAGTTTGTAGGTGTGTAATTCACCGTTAGAAAATGTCCCTTCTAGAAGCTTCTATTGAGCTCAGATATATACGGTGATTTTGAAATTTCTCTTCTCTGTGAAATCGGTCGTGATCACAAACAGACGTGTGTTCGGTCTTAAATGGACATATTTTAAGCGCTCGGTGATAATTAGTTGCTAGGCCCTCGACATGATCGCATTTCAATTTAAATAAAAACACAAACATGTTTTTTCTTTTAATGGAATAAAGTAACATCAAACTTTATGTAACGTGTTATCATTTTTTTTGTTTAGTGATATGACAAAGGAGGCATCATAAGTAAAGCACACTGTTGCGCAATAGAAATGACGACTTACTATGGGGCATAATATAATCTATAATAAATTACTTCCAACCGAGGAGCTATAAAAGGATAATATAACAAATGGCGTTCCAACGGGGTGCATTTAACATGCTACAAAAAGATATTATAACAAATGGCGACACAACGTGAGGCTTGATACGTAACTAATAACACCTTCCACAAAAGAACAATAACAAAAGAAAGCAAACGTTATAAGTTGAACGGTGAAATACACTTGGCTATTGGCTATGGATAGTAATACTAAAGTACCATAATATAATTATTTACAAATATCGTATAACGCGGTGACAGACAAACTATTGACCTACTACCTAGCAACAAAATGTGAAAGTGAAAAAATATCGGTCCATCAAGACACTGTGAATGCCAGTCACAGTGAAAAATCACATATAAATCAACGAGATTTTAAAATCACAGTCACTGTATTCACTTATATCATAAAATCAGTGCTAAGCCCATCTCTAATTCTCGATGCTAAATTTTTAATTTAACTAAAACTATTTTGGAAAGAGACTAGGTAAAAATATTAAAAATACTCACTATTTAATTATTTAGTAATCTATTCAGCTATTTTTATTTTCATTGCTTTACCATAGCAATGCAACTTCAATTGAGGATAATTAAAAATGGACAACAATATTGAATAACTTTACCGTTCAAAAGTAGGTTTAGAGCTATATTACATTATTAATGTGAAATTTGATATTAGTTTTAACAATTTGTTAAGCTACAAATGCCGACGACATCTAAATTAAATGCTTCCTATTGCATTTTAAAAATTAATTTGTACGTACATCAAGTGGAAGCTCAAAAATGATGAGCCTCCAATTGATCTTAAATGACAAGCTCGGCTCGAAGCACCCTAACAATGAAGATTTTACAGAGTCTTTTGGTACGTTCTTAAAATAATGCCAATTCAATATATTCCATGCTAAAGCATCTACTAATCAAGACATTCAGGATATGGAATAAATTAATATTTGATATAATACATCTAAATAAAAGTTGGGCAACATATTTCTCCAATGTAGCCACAAATATGGCGAACTAAAAATAAAATTTGCCATACCATGTAAAAATTGAGAAATTAGGTTGTTCATTGGAACATTTAAAACAACACACATACATGGTTTTAACAAGTTTATTCACGATATGTATACTTTAACTATATACTCATTTACAACTGCCTCATACATAAATAATGAAAATTGTTAGAATTGTAAATGTATGACACTCTAATGCAAAATTTGATAATCCTTTTTTCTGAAGGCAAAGATGAAACGAAGTGTGGAGGGAGTGGAGGGGAGTGTTGGATGGTAGTGTTGCATCAATGACTCATTCAATAAGTAAAATGCTTTCAATGGTATGAAGGAAATATCAAGTTACAACCAGCACACACCGTCAAGAAAATGTTTATATTACTTTGAGGGCTGGCAAACTCAAATTTGTCACGTGGCGATTGGTTACCGGGACCTAAATGTTTCACTAATTTTATAGATAACCAAGCCCTTGCATAGTTTAACATAGTAAAATTAATTTTATTAAATATTTTCCATTGTTATTAAATAGATTTAAATGATTAAAATTATACAAATAACCAACACATTTACTAGGTTAGTGTTGGAATAGAAGTTTTCGATATACACTAAAATTAACACTAGCACTAGCTTTTGACAGTCACAGGAGATAAACTGAATCTAATGTGACATAGACCTTCAATATTTCTCTTAGAGTCTCCTGAAGTTGACACTTGTTTCTTACTAAAGCAAGTGTATTTGTTAATTTGCTGTCTCAATAATTTCTAATGCAGTATTACCCATGTGGTTGGTTATCCCGCTTACTTTTAACCATGAGGTAGATCACTGGTTCCCTTCTAATAATTAATCTAACTACACATAATATAATATTATCTAAATACATCTATAATATTATCTAAATATGCCTATTATCAAAGATGAAGTTTAGTAATGAATTTTTCCTAACAAATTTTTATTCATTGTTAATTTGTCCTCTTAGAATTGAATATTCAGATTTTGAATAGACTATGAACAATTTGAACTAATTTCAAATTTTCACACACCCTTAAATATTGGTGAGAGATTAAGTTGGCTTTATGTCGAAAGAAATATTATATCTCAAAACCCTTTATATTTCTAAATAACCTAAGTACTATACATATGATTTGGTTCAGTTTTTCTTCTGCCAAATGTGTTTTATCATATTGTAAAAGACAAAGTTTCAAACAACACAGCTTAAAAACGACACTACAAATAATTATCATTAACCTCATTCAATGGCAAGATTGCTAAGACATACAGGTATTGTTTTAGAATGTTATCTAACCATCTCAAGCGTCTTGGATGCATTTTAAATGTAATTGAAGTATCTTAATCATCTCATGATCTAAAAATATGTTAAGTAAAAGTGATTCAGAGCTCACTCTGAGTGTAGTCCGAAGCGCTAATAACCCGTTTTTGTTTGTTGGTATTTTGTATTTATTGACAGTAGGGCAAAGTGTGAATTACTGTCCTATTTTCATTGAGAGCCATACTAGCCCTATCATTCTCTACTCTAAATAAAATTGTATTGGCTGGTGAAATATTGGCACACCATGAAAATAACAAAGATAAAACGGAAGCTTTTAACAGTAGAAGCATGTTTAATTTTCCTCTTTTTTTAAAAACAATTATTTGGCCAAGTAGTCTTGTTTTCTAATTGACATTATATTATTTAGTGCTTTATTATCACAATTTTTCAATCATTTGTTAGTGACAACTTTTTCTATGCTTTAATATAGGTTAAATTTAATTCTACTGCTCGTAATAAAATATTATTGCTCACTAAAAATGAAGTGTAACACTGAACAATGTGACTATTTTCATGTCTCTGATAATGGCTCATTGCATAAAAATGTGTTAATAGTAGTTTTATTTGGGGCCACTTACACAAATGGGGATGCAAAAGGTTAGAATACCAAAAGAGAACAATGGAGTAATGGACATAAGTATGTAAGAAAGATACTGCAAGGGAGACTAAGGAAGAGATGGGAGGAGTAGATAAAAGAAAGTGTGGTAGTGAGAGAAGAATAATGATGGAAGGATAGAGGAAGATGGAGGAATTTTACTAAACTGACTGGGCCACACGGTAGAAACAGATGATGCATTCAATTGCATAAGTGTATTTGATAGCCAGTTGAAACTTGTCTTCACTAAGACTTTTTAGATTGGAAGCAAAAGGAAAGTTCAATATACAATTTTGTTTTGCACCACATTTTACTATTCATCTCGGCTATCTGCATATGTACACTGATGGAGTAGGAATGAGAAAGATACAATTTAGAGGGAAACGCATTTGAATTTGTGTGGAGCAAAAACCACCCATAATACAACTGATCAGGATTTAAACACTAACTTTCCCATTGTTGGCAAAATATCCTATTGTGAGAGTTATTTCTTTAACCATTTGACCAACAAGGTCGTGATTGTGGTGTTTATGACCTGCAAAGGTGAAATAACTTTTAAAATTGTTTAATTGGTGCATTTAGATAAGAAAAAACTATGTTTTATATTAAAATAGAAAAATATGGTTCATATCTCATTCTTTGTCACATCTAAACTAAACAGTGATTCAACTAAAACCCCATTTTTGTATTCTAGATACCTAAAAATGTGTTAGCTTTCATACAGCATTGTGAAATGTGTTATTTTTTCTCCAAATAATTTCTCTAGTCAACCAATTAATTAGAAGCACCTTACTTTGAGTTGAAAGTTTGAATGGAGTATAGATAATTGATATTTTCTGCCACATAAATTAGAAGACTTATATATTTTTCATGTTAGTCTTTAATTATATAGCCCCATTTTAAATGGCTCACCTCAATATGAGTAAATTACCCGATTGTATAACTCATCTGTAAAACATTATTATTATTATTATTATATTAATATTTATTTTGTTTTTTAAAATGTATGTTTTAAGTATACTGTTCCTAAATATGTTTGTATTTATGTCATGTTAGTTCATTATTATGTAAGATAATCATTATTTCTAGTTAGGCATACTTTTATATGGTACCTGGTTAGGGCCAATTAGTTTTAGCACTTAAGTGATAACCCACCTACTTTACTTAACACTTTGTCATGTAAACATACATCTACTTCAAAAGTATTTTGTTTTACTACATTATTGTTACATAATTCTTGAAAATATTTGTAAGATATGGATAACTTAATAAAATATCTACAAAATACAGTAGATTGTGTGTATTTTGTGAAGTCCCAACCAAAGTAATTCTTGTTCAGAGCAACATTTAAATTTCAATAGTTTTTAAGAGACACCGAAATATCATGAGATGTATTTTTGCAGGCTTTTACTTGGCACGTTAAAACTGATAACAGGATATTTTTAAAAGTTCATTGTCGCAATTTAGAATATATTATACATACACAAAATAAAACTAAATTGTATCTTTTTGCAAAATTGAACTATACACACTTTTACATAGTAGCAGACAACATTGTTCTTTGACAGATCTTTTTTAGCATCATATTTTACTACCTGTTCAGCTTATATACGTGTGTACTAATTACACTAATGAGTTTAAAATGAGAAAGGTTGAATTTAGAAAAAGTGTACCCACATTTGCATTGGGCCAAAGTGGAAAACCACCCTCAGTGTACCCGACCTATAATCAAACCACAATCTCATCATCCGTAGTCTAGTCTACTGCGAGAGTGATGCCTTAGACCATGTGTCCAGTGAAGTGATTTGGTTATTGACAGTCAAATTGTGATTAAAGGCGAAAGGTTAAAATTTAGCCATAATTTTTCTATCCCCATAAGTTTGAGTAAATTTATTGTTGATTGTGACATGAAAAATATCCCTAGAATGTATATGAAACACCTTTACAGCAAAATTTGTAGTTTCTCTTTCATAGAATTCTTTGTTGAAAGCAATGGGAAGCTACCACACTTAACAACTTACTTAGTACATGAGCTTTCTCCCAGATGTAGAAGGCAGGCGTCGCTAACAGGCCGAATGCGCGCGCTGGTCCTAATGGATGAGGTAGCACATCAAACCAACCTTTGTGTTGTATACTCACTTATATAGTATTAGAAAAATGTGGGGTCTGTTCATGTAAGTATTGAAAGCATTGGTCACCTACTTTAAGTGAAATAGAACCTTATTTTATGTTTACAAATATCTTTTAAATCACAAACTTAATATATTTTTATAATTCTAGCAGTATACTTGAGATTTGTATTTGTCAAGCGTGACTGTGGGTCAAATAAGCAAAATTTGAACTGCCTCTCACCGTCACAAAGTATTTCAGCCAATGAAAGAATAGAATATTAAAAGATCTAATGAATGCTCTGGGTCAATGTTGGCGCATGCGTAGTGTCGATTTTACATCAGTCATGTGTTCAGGACTGCTCTTACTAGTCTTGATTCGCCCATTATTCAAGTTAAAAAAAATCTTTTACTATTCTCTGTGCCATATTAATTCGTGACTTTAAGAGAAAAGCGCCATAAGTCAAAAATTGAAAAAATGGGTTTTGGCTTAGATGTATCTATATTGAGGTCCTCTATGTTTGGGAAAAGTGATATAAGTCAAACTCTAATAAGTTCGCTGTTAGGAATAAAAATCCAAACGATAAATTTCACTTAGGAGGGGTTTGTTACAGGGAAAAATGGTACAAGTTTACTTATGTCCCTTTTCCAGAGCAATGAATTATTTTAAGTAACAAGGAAAAGTGCCATATTTTGACTTATGTCCTTTTGACCAGAAAATATCATATTAAAAGAATCGATAAAAGAGTAATGTCGGTCAAAATTCATAGTTTTTTATATCTAGTGGTCTATGACCATGTGACTTTTTACTAGCCATTATTTGCGTTTAATTTATTTGATATTCAATAATATATTTTTCGACCACCGCATCTGATACAAAAAAATATTTTTGAACAAATAATTTTATCTCACATAATGTTGAATATTGAATATTAACAGTTGGTAAAACTGTCATAATATAGACCACCAAAAGTCATGTTCTGCTTTTTTTTTTTAATCGACTCTGTAAACTAATTGGGAGACAGTTGTATTAGTGCAATATTGGAATGTGTTTGTGTTTGTAAGCCTAGTTAATTATTATGGTAAGTAAAAGAACTGCTTTCATGGCAAATCTAAAAGCATTAGCATTCAAGGAAAGGGGTAAGTGAAACTATTTGCTAGTATTTGTGGTCTTGATTGAATTATATTTTGTGTTTAGTAATTTTTTTTTAGATAGTAAACTTTATTAGGTATAGTGTTGTGTTGATTATTAGTAGTGGCTGGCAAATAATAGTTTTAAATTGTTTAATATTTTGTCCCAATGTTTAAATTAATTTTGTTTATACATATTTACAATGTATAAATCTTCAATTTTATCTAGTAAAAGAAAAATTTAGGTAGAGTTTAATATTCTTGATAGGGTAATTAAATTATAACTTACTGTCAAATTTTTTTTTTTCCTTTTTAACAAAATGGTATACTACCGGCTTAACATATTATTAAATTGTTCTCCTTGTAATATATTAGGAAAAGTCACTAATAACTAGAACACTAGAGTTCCTGTTTGCAAAGGCTGTTTTATTAAAATATTTGACCGATTTGTTCTGACATGCCTTGAAAAAAGACTGTGCACATCATCTGGTTTTACAGAGAAAGATGGAAGAGGAAGAGATCCCCCAAAATATAAATGTACTCCTAAAGACAGGGAGATTGTTAAGCATCACATATTATTTTTCCCTGCTTATGAGTCTCATTACATAAGACGACGATCCTCAAAGAAGTATCTTCCTTCACACCTTAACATATCCATAATGTATCGGTTGTACAAAGAAAAGACAGAAAACCCTGTTTCTAAATCCGTGTATCAGACCATTTTTCATGAACAAAATTTATCTTTCAAATTTACAAGTAAAGATACTTGCAATCGGTGAGACACACTTCAGATGAAAAACAAACAATTGAAGAGGAAATAAAACTACACAAAGATGAATCAAATAGAGCCTACAAAATGAAACGGCAAGATAAAGAAATGTCAAAAGATGATCAAAGCTTAGCTGTCATTGCTTTTGATCTCCAGCAGTGTCTCCCAACACCTTATTTGCACACAAATGTAGTGTTCTACAAGAGGCAGTTATGGACATAGGTGCTAATCAAATAGCTTCATGTCCATACAAACACCCAGGGCCTGGATTCACTAACAGGAGCAAATAGTTGCGCCGGCGCAAGTTTGAAAGATGTACCCAAATCCCTATTCACTAAAAGAAGCAGGCGCAATTTGAGAGCAAAGTTGCGCCTTTTATTTGCCACCACTCAAGAGTAGGCGCAACTATTAAAATCATGATTGTCACTTCAATAAATTTAAATGGCGGCATATTATCGTTATGGCTTAAAATACAATAATTAGTTAACTGTACTCCAATTAATAATAAAGAAATTAAAATAACAGACGTTTGTCAAGCACAAAATTTGTTTCAATTTAGATAGTGGTAACAAAGCAATTACTTACCTTTTATTGTTGAAATCTTACATTCAAGCAACGTAATGGCATTTATTGCATTATTACAAAACAAAACGTCAAACGAAACCACGAACTGTGTAATCTTTGTCTAGATCCAAAGAGGTTTGTATTCCTCCAAATCCAAAGACATCGCGTCAGTAAATATGGTGGTTAGTATAGCTTTAAAATAAATTTTAAAGTTTCTATAAATGTTTTCTTAATGGAACTTAAGCTTTAAACTAATAATATTAATAAATACTAAATAATATACTAATATTGGTTTTGTAAAGCACCCACAAAGAGGCCGTTTCTAATTTTATTGCTAGTCTACAAGCAAAATATTTAGAAATCCTTGTATTTGCTGTCATTTTCATTAGAGATTTAAAATAAAGTAGCCTTGACTTTGAAAGGAAATTCTTCACAAGGATTGGTCGAAACAGCACAATTGATGACGTTTATGGTGACGTCACCATAATCTTGCCACCAGTTTGCGCCTTGTTTAGTGAATACGGAAATGGAGCAAATAAATAAGGCGCATCTTGGGGAGCATCTTGGGCGCAAAGTTGCGCCATTTCTATACTTGCGCCGGAGCAGATTTGCTCCCGTTAGTGAATCCAGGCCCAGGATGGACTTCCTTCTGAAGTCACAAATGTATGTCTATACTCGGACACAGTGATCAGTAAGACAATCGGGAGCTTTCATAAACTTTAAATGAATGAACTTAATACTTCCTCATGTTTTCCCTGTTTTCTGAGTGTCTCTCAACCCTGATTTAGCTTTTCTTTTTTTTTTTCTTAGCAGCAACATTGCAAAGGTATATCTTCTGATGAGAATCATTACTCTAGCGATAGTAGGATTTTGTTAGGAAATAACTTTAAGAAAATACAAACCTATTCTTTTTACAACAAGTATTGATTACATTTATATTATTTTATAGGTATTGATAATATGTATCAAAATTGTACAGCTGCAAATCACATGATTTTATACATAAACATGCGAAAGCAAATCTAGTCGCTTTTCTAGAATTCTTGAAGTAGGCTATAGTAGTAAAATTAAATACCGGTATGTTTTTTAGTGTAAGTTATCATGTTTTTTTAAAATTTTCTCTACTGTAACGCTAAACCTTCATTTAAATGCATTGTTTTTAACATTATTTTGACCACCTTTGTGGTCTAGTTGACAGAGTTCCTGGTTACAGATCCAGAGATCTCATGTTCGATCCCCAGCACTCCCAGATTTTTCTGTAAGGCATTGGGTCTGGAACGGGGTCAGCGCAGCCTTGTGAGGACAAATGAGGAGCTTCTTGAATGGAAAAGTAGTGACTCTGGTCTAGAAAACTGAGATTAATGACCATAGGATTCATTTTGCTGACCATATTACACCCTCTATTCACAAAAGCTGGCACTACCATCACCAACAAACAGCGGCCGCTTAGCCGGTATGACTTGATTGCAAGCTGGCGCCATAAAGTTTTTTTAACATTATTTTAGCTATGTCAAGGTGCGTAAGATGAGATGGAGGGGGTGTAGGGGTAAATGCGTGCACACAACATTTTGGTAGGGAAAACTGAAGAAACGAGACGCCTTGGTAGGTCCAAACATTGATGGGTATATAACGTGATAATGGAGTTGAGTATTGGGTTAAGTATTTGATGGAGGTCTCTCAGGATAGGGTTGAATAACAAGCGTATGTTTTAGTGGCCATGAACTTTCGAGTTCTTTAGGTAAGAGAGTTAGTTAATGAGAGATGTCTTAATGTTAAGTCAATAGTAGATGTTCAAGAAGTAGACTATTTTATACAAAGCAATAAAAGAGTGATAATATATTAATGTAAGAATCAAGTTCATTACTCATAAAAAGGGTTTTTGTTGCGGCAGGATTGTATCTTTCTAAAGATCAGGAGGTCGAAGCCTTCAAGGCAGTGTTATAGAACATTCTGGAAGGTTATCCTGTTAGGTAGGTGAGTTAATTAATTACTGTCCAATAGAATAAACCAATTTATCATAGCCTAATACTTATCTATGGAAAGTGTTTTGAGGTATTTATATGGGTAATACTTCTCTTTCTTAGGGTTCTCATTGTAAAAAAGCATTTATTTTTAAATCAGTTAAAGTGTTCTTAACCCAAATTTTTATAGCATACATAATAAGACAAAATACCGGTAACTCAACTCCCAGCATGCATTAAGATTCACAGTTTACACTGTCTGAAATGTAGCCTAGTGGGAAACATTAAAATACAAAATGTGCAACAATTATGAAAATTAAACACTAACGTACATGTTGTACTAAATTCTCATGATTTCTTCATGCATTACTGTACCTATTCTTACACTTAATTTCACTATTCAAAAATTGGCACAACTCTTGGCAGTGCTTACCAACAAGGTACCTTGTTACACATGTGGGCGAAGAATCACCATTATAATTTAAAATCAAAATTTATAAAATTTTGGCGATGTTAAATGCTGTAGTATTCGTGCGAAGTCATTAAATTGGTATCAGTATATAAGGGGCGAACATTAGCTTACCCACTCCAATAAATCTAGGCTATATTTTTCAAATATTATCCAAATGATGGCAGATTTATTAATAAACTAGTAGACAAAAATCTTCAAAATAATTGTGCAATGTGCCCAAAGCTTTCATGATCGAACCAAATTTAGAACTATCAATTCCAGTAATGTGAATGGACAAGAGAAACTAGTTGACAATCAAGGCACAAATCCAGTTCATTTCATTGTTGTTTACTTTTTTCAACATCCCTTTAATTTGTTCAAGTCAAGTTTGATATGTTTTAAGGACCGCGAAAGAGTTAAATATGGGCTAGAAATTAAAAATGATTGTTCTCGGTAATTTATTTTAAAGTTTCTTTAGTATCAAGATTTTTTTCCCCAACATTTTCTAGATTCAATATACTAAGTGTAAGAAAGACCTTATCTAAAATCTGTATGACAATAAGCTGAACAACAATTACATCAATTCTTCAAGGGAGTTTACATTAATCTGAAGTGTTCTCATATTTTAAAAGTGTGACATTACTGAAAGATCATACCTCTTCCTTATAATTTCATATTTTTTAGTTATGTATTCAATATTAAAACCTAATATAGCCTAATCAATTGAGATGATGTTTTTTTTATTATTACATGGTGACATTTATGTTATTCTTATTTAATTATGTTTCTTTTATGTTCATTGATTGAGTTCACATGTCACGATGTCTCGGTCTCACCCGGTCTTGCTCTCTTTCCCTGCGCCTCTCTCTTTCGGGCTCAACTCGTGCTTCTCGAGCAGCTCTTACATGTTCTCTATCTCGATGACCCACTCGACCGACAGGAGATTTGTGCCGTCGTTCCCTACTTCCTCTACGCGGCTTTTTCTCTCTCTCTGAGCGGTTCCTTTCTCGATCTCGACTACGCCTTCTTTCTCGGTCCCTGTTCCTCTCTCGTGAAGTGCTTCTTCGACGAGTAGGTGAAGATCGACGAAGTTTTTCTTCTCTGTTTCGTGGCCAGTGATTTTCTTCAACTATAGGAATATCAGCCGGCTTGGCTATCTCTTCTTCCTCGCCAGACGACTCAATTCCCTCATCCAAATCATCTTCCAGAGCAGAAATCTTTGATTCCAATTCATTATTTTCCTCAAGTACATGACGCTTCTGAATGCGTGGTAAGATGATGTCGCACAATCTTTCTTCCCGCAATAGTTCGTCAATATATTCATCGATGTAAACTAATTCAAACTGACCTTGTCGATTTTGACGTCGAAGTTTACGGCTGTCGTTGAATAGGGGTTCCAAATATTTGTAACAGTCTAAAGAGGTGCCAACAAGTCGCATGTAAGTAGCTCCAAGTGCGCGCACATACTTAAACTCTTCATTTTTTATGAACTCGACCACAATGTCTTTTTCTGGCTGAATCTGTAACATTTTTAATACTAAACACAAAAATGGAGTAGGTTTGATGTTGCCTCCATATACACCGCCAATAAATTTCAATTCCATAGCTTTGTCCACTAAGAGTTCAGCTGTTAAAGCAAAACATTCTTCTTTCCAATATTTGCAGTCATAAATTCTTGACCTTATGATTTTTTCGATTAAATACTGTGGATTTGTTCCACGAACAGACTTAGCATCTTTTACTGTACGATTCGCCATGTTTACAAATTACGAAATAAACTGAGATGTTTACAAACTGTGCATACTGAACAAAATAAACAACATTCAAATACAAAAACAAAATACAAATTTCTCTCTGGAATTGTAATACAACAAATAAACATCAGTGACCTATATTAACTAGATAGATATATTATATAGGCGACATTTACGAGCTATTGTCAACGCATTATTATGTGAGAGAAGAAAAACTTTCGGGTATTTCTTTCTCTTTAACACACATACCAGGCAAAGTGTCATTTTAACATCGTTCGCTAATTTGTATGAATATAACGGATCAATCAACGATTAGTTAAAGGAAATAAATGTGGTATTAAAAAGTTTGAACAGAGTGATTAAGTTCGAAACTCATGACTTGTTTCTTTAAATAAGTTGATGTTATTAAGAAATGATAGGCCTACAAGTAAAATATAATATAAACTCTCACAATAACTTTTGTATAGCTATATTTATTATGTTTATTCTTCTTAAATAACACATGTGAGGGATAGTGCTAGTATAGTTTAAAAGTGTGTTATTAAATAAAATCATTCTTATTTTTGATTGACGTTTGCTAAAGATGTCCATATTTTGTGTAGTAGCGTCCTTTTTTTTGTTGCCTATCTTATGTTATACTATAAAGTTAATAAAACTAACGGGGCTCACAGAACAAATTCTAACATTTACCTACAATATTGTTTTATCTTTGACAGCTCTCTGTGGCAGTAAGTAAGCATGGCATCTCAGTGCTACCTTGTAGCTAATCTAAGAACTATTAAGTCAATAGTGATGTTAGAGTTTTCAAGAACGAGATCTACTACACTAAGCTGATATAGCCCCAGTGGATGGTAATTTTAGCGAAAGATATGAAGGTATAAAATTTTTGTGACAATAATTCGGCAGTAAATATGGACTCATATGATCAAATATTTTGAATCTTGGGGTTGACCATTTGTATAATACTGTATTTTATTTTAGTATAATTGCACGGAAAGCGATTATTTCAACCAATCAGAATATATATTTTAATTCTGTTTGATTTATAGTTGATGTTGCATCTTTATAATATTATAATTACGTTTATTTTAATTAATAATTAAGGTAGTAAGCATAAATATTATTCATTCACACATTTATTTACGTATTAAATAACGTAATATGTTTAGCTATTCCCAGTTAAAAGACTCTGCTATCAGCATTTGTGATTGAATAGCTATGCCATGTCATGTCATGTTATGTTTCAACTGTGAATAATCAAATCCAAAACAAACTTAAATTATACATCGCCCACTCCCATATCTTAAGTCTTAATGCTTCAATCTTGAATCCAGCTTTATATCTCACGTGTGAACTAGATTCCTCCAGAATGTTGTTAAATCTCGGTAGCTCAACACCTCGACGTTCTTGATCATAGTTGGCGTAACATTTATTTATGTTCATAGAGGCACCTAACACTTAAGTTTTATAAGTGGTTTATAAATATTCAAATATCTTTTTTCTTAAGGGTACACTATTTGTAAACTCTCACCACTCTGTTTCAGGTACGAACCGAGCAGCCTATAAGGTAGGTAACTAATGGAATGACCCAGTTAGACCCAATAATGTTAAGTTTCTTAGAGCTACTTGGCGCAAATTTTCTGAACCAAGTGATTATATCAATTCACAACTTACTCACTAACTTAAGCGGGGTTTTCACATGCAATGATTATTGGCGCCACTTCGACTGGCGCCAGTTTAGTGGCATATGGAAACATGTAAATTCAACTGGCGCCACTAATCATAGCGCCAGTAAAGTAAGGAACAACTGAACTTTTTGGCGCCAGTATCTTGTTTGTTTGTAAACAATGTTTACATTGCTAATAGTTTTTTTTACGAACGATGGCGACACTAGAAAATAAATGATCAACAAAATATATAATAATGTTCCTCGAGGCATATGAACAGTATCCATGCTTGTGTAACCACAACATTTCTTCATTTATAAAGACAGAAATAAAAGAGGCGAGGCATTGAGAAAAATAGTCGAGGTTATTTATATCCGATGCAGTCAGAGAATTTAGTCCAAGCGCTGCAAAGGCCAAAAAACGTAGTATTCGAAATCCATTTACGAACCCATAATCTATGCTTTCGCTTCCTTCTTTTAAATTTTTTCTATGGTTCTAAAGACACGATTTGCGCTACGACATCAATACTTGCATTAACTACGACAGTTGACACCATGTTGAATACTGCGCCAGTAGAAAACTGATTGATGATTGTGGAAACACAAACTGGCGCCATTAAACTGGCATACTCCTGGCGCCAATAATCATTGCATGTGGAAACCTAGCTTTAGCTCTAGAACGAACAAAACACCCAATTTCCCGACCGTCAATTCATCACTGTGAAATAATAAGGCTCTCACTCATCAGCATTTTTTGTTTGCTATGCCAGCAATCGAATTCAGAACTCCTAACTCAGTAGCAAGACGTGCTACCGACTGATATAAGGAGATAGCATGAAACTTTATATTTCAAACTTACAATGCTCACTACTGACACAAATGTAAGAATGTGCCATGGACGGGAAGAAACTTAGCTGGAAGTTCAAAAACTTACATGATTTACTTTCAAATATTCGTATGTCAAGTGATGTGCTATGCGGCTTTCAATCTAGACATTTTGGGTGAGTGTTACGACAGTTAAAATATAAATAAAGTAACATTTGTCAATGTTGTTTAATTTACCTTTTATTTTAAGACTAGATTGACTAGTTTGAGTTATTCTTTGCACGTGAAAGTCATATCACACTATATAAAATTAGGACGTTTCACATTCGGCTATCAATAATTTTGATAATTCCTCTGTATATATTTCTGATTTAACTAAGACAATCACAAACCAATGATGACATTTAATAAATAAAAATAAATCAAATCTTTGAAACAAAATAATACTTAGTTCACAAACTGAGTACACAAACGAACTAAATCCCTTGAAAACGCAATATCATGACCTAAACACAATCATAATATAAGTGAAACGAAGTAATAGACATTGTTCAGAAATAAACCTGTTTACAAAAGAGCATCACATTTAATCAGAGACATTAAATATTGAGAATAATTATTTCCCAAAGAGAATAAAGGTCCCCAAGATTTGTTGTTACAATTTGTATAGTTTACTAATTATTGTTATGTCGCTCCTAGATAGGCTCTAATTTATGCTTAGATTTTTAGATATGCATTGGTAATACTAATGGACCCATTTTAGGATAGTCTATAGTTTTTGTATCAGCCTATTTTTAGAATTGTTTGCGTCTGCCTTTACAAAGCTAAATTTTTCCATCATATAGAGTTCTTTTTATATTAGTTTAGGGTATGTTGAGTGCCTCTACCCCCATTTATCAGCACCCGATTGTTAAATTTCAAACTTTTCAATTTTTATGGCTATGGGGGTAAAAGGGGGGCTGAACGAGTCTCCGCGTATCTTTTAGTCTATGACAAAATTTCAACAAGCGAGGACACTATTTTTCCCAAAACGAAATCCACCCGCAAATAAGACACAGCATTCTCTCAGGGATTCGAACCAAAAATGCTAAAACCAAAACCAAATAATACATCAACGTGCTTTCAGGGATTCGAGTCAAAATATCTAACTATAGTCACCCTCTCTCCCTAAATTTCCATAAGTCTCATTTTAAAATTTAAATTTAATAGAACTTTATATTTATTTAGAGTGGTTTATTTAACTTGTTTTCCTTCCAAATTTCAGTTTTCTAATACATTGAAAAGCTGTTATATTAGTTTCGGAAATTTAAAACACCTTCCTGCCTCCCATTATTTTTAGAACTTTCAATTCTAAAAATTATTTGGTTATCTGTCAAATTTAAATTTTCTATCACACCTAAATGTATTTTGTTCACTCCCCACCCCCTTCTACACTATATCCTGGGGTACCAATCAAAAAAGTTTAATATACTCAGAATTTTATAGTTATTTTGAGTAGTACCTTTAACTGCCTGCCAAATTTCAATTTTTCCTGCCCCATTAATAAGTAGTTGCTTATATTAATTTTGAACATTTTGAACCTCCGCGCCCTCTTTTCTCCAACTCACTCTTAGACATGTATATTTTAATATTTATTTGTTTATTTCAAGTTGGCTTTCTACCTGTCTGACAAATTTTAACTCTCTACATCATCTAAATAGTTTTTTTCTTATAATTATAGCCCTCCCAATATCCTGGACTCTCATTTTAAATATCATATTTTTAGATTTTCTGGCTATGTGGGGCAATCCACTTCCCCCCTGTCAAATTTAAGCTGCCCAGCTCATCTAGAAATGTTTTATTTATTTTGATATATTCGAGGAAAGGGGGTAAATAACCAAAAATAGTTTTTGAGAGACTTTTCCCCCCTTACCCAAGGCTTAAGAAATTCCAGGGGCCCTCAGGGCACCCCGGAAACGTTTGTCAATTGGATGTCGCTAATGGAGATGTCATCACATGGAATATTATTGGATATTATACTGCTTTAGAATCCATTTAAAGTGATCTTTCCTAAGATTTTTTTAATGTAGAGGCCCTTAAAAGATATTTAGAACGGTCTTCTTCAGAAATGTTTTTAATTCTATGCCTTTAAAAGCTACTTGAAGAATTTTTTTAACGTACCTATGGTAGTTGGGGAGCTGTACCCTCCAAAAGTCCCCCCACCCCCTACCCCTCTGAAAATTTGGCCTGGCTAAGGCCTTGTTTCCGTCAATATATTCATTACGTATTTTTTAAAGTCAATTTTTAATATTTTTTTGCACACAATAATATCATATTGATTGCTTGATTTGGAAATACGTCCTTAAAAGAATTTATATATAACGTGATAACACATTTCAAGTAATGACAATATTAATATCTGTCCTTACTTTGGTTCTTAGGGTGATAGAAAAGTCCAAAAGTAATTTGTCAATTACGTTTCCAGTTTATTCGTTTTTCGTGTTAGCCTAATACACTAATCTCTCTTACTGAGGAAAATTGCGTTGACACAAATTTTTAGCGTAATAATTTTATTCATAATTGTCAATGTTATTAGAAACTAAAACTTACCATGTATTTTCGGTATGGTGTATGCATTCTAGTCTTAGTTTTAATTTGGTTTTTTTGTCATCAGAACGTATTTTAATGTGTCTTTAGCACAATAACTATGCTAATTATTAATTTAATTTTTAGCCAATAGTTTGTTCCCTTGTTGTACTAAGGCATTTTCTCTTTATATGATATATTCCCTCCAACTCTTGATTAGAAAATGTGAAAATATATGACAGTTCTATTGAGTGTTTCGTTTACAAGTTCCATGTTATTTTGTTAGTTTGCATGGGTGTGTGTGAGTATATGTATGTGTGTGTGTGTGTGTGTGTGTGTGTCGTTTTTACCTTAATCCAGAGATGACAATGTATTTTGCAAACTCTTTTATTCGTTTTAAACTGAAACGAGGACAGGAAAGAAAAAAAATTGAGAGGAAAAATATAAGTGACAAAAGTCAGAATGAGAGAGACTAAAAAATATTTGAAAAAAAAAAAAA
>CABFWB010000157.1:287752-306677 GCA_902151455.1 Timema bartmani | reverse complement strand
AGACTAAAAAATATTTGAAAAAAAAAAAAAGTCTTGATAGAGAGTGAATCAACCAAGCTAGCAGCCATCCTCCGACAATTGACTGAGCGGTATTTGTGCTGGGTACGGAAGATTGCAGAAGCTTGGGTAGGAGAGGGGGGGGTTATGACTCCCCTCCCCCTCTTCCGCCTACGTACCATGAACTGTATTGAATGGAGCCTCCTCGGCAGAGAGAGGGGTATTGAAGCCCCGAGCCAAATTGAAAGTTTTCCAACTGGAACGTACAGCGGCTGGTATACTGCGATACGGCGCGTCGCTCTTCCTTCCCCTGGGATTTCTCAGTACGTACGAATAATTAAAGGTCTCAGCACTGCTGGTAATTTAGATACATCCCTCCCCACCTTCTCCTACCTCCATCCCCCAACCACTCAACCCCTAACTCCAACCCTACCCGCTTCCTACCCCTCAATTTCTCTACCCTTTTAATGTGATTTTTTTTTAGCTGTTGTTTATAAAATATAGGCCTATATTATGAAAGTAACTGTTGGTATTTTTGTACAATCCTCTTCTTTCCTTTCACATTTTTTTGGTATGTGTTTTTGTCAAATATAATATAATGTTTGCACTTTTATTTATTTATATCATTTACTGAATTTTAAGAATATTTTTTAAACCAAAATAATCTCCAAATTTTATAGCTTGACGCTGTTTATGTGTTGATAACATATTAACGTGTTATTTCTATGTCCAATGGATGACACCATTTTAAAGCTAACATTTTTTATATGTGGGTGGCTCATAAGAGTTTTATTCCTAAACCAATACTATTATTGTATCAATCTTACATCTAGTGAATTTATTAAAATTTGAGTAATAATTTGTGGACCATTTATATATAGATTGTAAGTGTTACGGTTTGACTGCGAATCCAACTACAGCCGGTAGATAAGATTTATACAACTATAAAACCCTTATTCTATTTCAATAAATTGTTTTAAATACCTATTATCAGAAACTTTTTTTTCGAAGTATTGTATAAAATTTGGCATATCCTTGTCTAAAGCATAAATTAACAGGTAGCTCCATACAGGAGTGGATTTGTATTAGGGGAGCGAGGGGGGCGTGCCCCCTAAATACATTTTTTGGTTGGTAATAACAGCAATAATTAACAAATTAAACCAATTAAATCTATTGTACTGTCACTACTAGTTGTACTGTCATTTAATATCTCACTGGACAGTTGCTTTGCCTGTCAATCACTGTCAATAATTGATTTACATTTTTATAACAAAATTTAACAAAAACAAAAATAAACAGTGAAATTGTATGAGTTTTTTCTTAGAATTTTCAAATTAATTTTTAAACTACTCTCAAATTTACTCTCAAATTTTGAAGGATTTTCCCGTCAGAATTTCTCCATGTGAAACCTCCCGGCCCTATCCTGTAAGTGCGTCGTTCCCACCCTCACTAAGATCCTGAATCCACCCCTGGCTCCATATCGACACCAGTAAAAATTATGAATTCTTTGTTTCATCAAAAAGTATGTTCGAGCAATTCTTGTAGCTGTATCCTTTATATTAATAATATTATTAATGTCTGATACAAATAGTCTTCTTGGGAGGTAATTGGGTCATTCATTACCCGCGCTTTACATGGAAAAAGTAATGGATGTAAAGTAAGCCCGCTTTGGTGACCACATGGTCTAAGGCGCTACTATCACAATATACTAGTCATCCGATAAGCCCATAAAAATTGTTTGACATATTAATTGTGTTTCGAATTTGAAAGACTTGACTATTTCCAAAGTCGTCTAACGAAGGGTTGGAATTCACTCTCAGTTGCTGTCCTCGTTTGGTGAAGTTAGAAGTTTGCAATGACGACCATGGATTAAGAATTTTTTTAAAAGTGTTTCCAACTAGAATATCTTTATTTGTCTCCGTCTGAAAGGTAAACTTGTGACTGTTTACATCAGGTGGTAAAATGTAAAATGTCCACAACTGACCAACAGTGACGTATCATACAGTAACTGGGTGACAGATGAGAGCATAAAAATATACTGTTACAGTTAGTGTAGCCAAATTCGAGTTATTTGTCGACCGATTAAAGGAACAGTTTTCAGTCAGATTTAGATCGGTTTAAACAAGTTAATGACGCTAATTATTCTACACTATAACATTATACAGGATGAATATCTATGTAATCTTCGCAATCAAATACATAGATTGAAAATTTGCCAACGTATTGTGAAGAAGACCATTGTTTCCCAGCGAAATTTGCAGGCACGTCTATAAATATGTATAGTAGAAACATGACTGATGGGCTAAGGAATATATGAAGTCAACACTCGATCACGCTAGAGCGGACATTAAAACTGATGGTTTGGATGTATACATATTTGATTACATTTAACTTTGAATAAAGCTGTTTATATTTTAACACATATTATTATATTGAGTTTGATAAGGATACGTTGAAATTGATGTATTATATTAAAAATATTTGAAAAACCTTCAACGATTTTTTAGGTTTTCAAAAATATGTAATTTTTTAAAAATTTATACTTTTTTTTAGGATTGCACCTTACCACCCGTTCGGGCTATACACTTATGTACTGATTACATTATTGTGTTAGGAATAATAAGAATGTTGAATTTAAAGGGTGTACCTGCATTTGTGTGGAAGGAGAGTGGAAAACCATTTGGGATAAACCACCCTCAGTACACTCGACCGGTATCGAACCTTGATCTCCCCGTCTTAGGCAATTTAGTCTATTACGAGAGTAGTGCCTTAGAACATGTGGCTAGCGAAGTGGGTCAAATAATTAATGTTAGAATTTATAGTATTATTTAAAAAATATCATGTTTTAGCAAAAGTGAGATAGTTAACGCTTGAAACTAAAGTTTTTGAAAATTTGATCGCCCTCAGAAATTGCCTACATTCTTACGGAAGGAATAATGAGGCGCATTGCGTACAGCCTGAACAGGTAGTAGGATGTGGTGATAAAAAAAAGTTCATCTCACCTGAGAATCAAACAAGAGAGTCTTGAAGGGGATTTACTAGTTGTGGAGCCTCAAGGCATTAACGATATTGACCTTGGTCATTGCTTTGCCAGGTTAATTATTTAAAAAAAATAATCCAAAGATGACTTAAATTGTGATAATATGTAGTGATCTAAAAACTGAGAGCACTTTTTTTTATGTTCCACACACTAGCTCAGTGAATAGCCCATCGGTCTATTGATCATAAGGTTCCAACATCAACGCTGTAACAATTTATGATGGGTACAATTTGGCTTGGGCTTTGGCTTTGTCTTTCACAGTGATGAATCATTGATGGCAGATATTGGTGTTGTTTAGTCTAGAGTTAGTAGGTTGTGTGCTGATATAATCAGTTTTTTTTTTTTTAGAAATTATTCGTTTAATACACTTATTAAAATTCGAGTGCCACGTAGGCCACTTATCTGACACGCTGGTGTGTTGGGTTGCGTTCGTAAAGTGTAGAGGGGCTAGCTATGAATAAGTGTCCCACCATGCACACTCGAAATATTATATCGCGTAAAAGAAAGATTTTATTTGAAATAAGGAAGACACATTTTAATTTACATTATTTAAGCAGTACAAATGACTGGTATGTTGTATGAATACATATTTTGTAAAATTATTTCTCCTACGCCCATCAGAATAATGTTAGTATTACGTTTGCAAAATATTCTCAAAATATTAGTCTAAGGTTCCTAATAGGAAAATCCACCTTTTACTTTCTTACCTCGTTTTATCACCAAGTGAATTTGATTGAACACAACCTAACCAAATCTCTATCATATTTAATCTATTTTAATCTAATTTTATCTCTAGCTATATTTAGGGATCGTTGCTAGTGATTTAAATGTCTCATCATAGAAGCTAACTGAGTATGGTTAAATACCTACACTCAGTACTAGGATAGTAATCATATAAATTTAAAGCTCTTGTTTGCAGATAATTTTATCATTTCCTTAATATTTAGAGTCAATTTTTAAAATTAATTTATAAAAACCTTTAAAAAAATGCAATTAAAATATATGTTTTATATCAAACGGTAAACACTCTTTAAATTTAGGTTGTAATTTATTAAGAGTAAAATACTTGTAATTTGTATAATTTATAACTTAAAATGTGCCATGATAATGATGGTGCATTTACTCATTTTATAATAAAGAGTGTCAACTTGATTTAAGAAAAAAAAATATCTCTGAGAAAACTCATTTAGCTTCTTAAAAGCGAATCCAATCTTCCCTCTCCTTTTGCTTTACCCTTTAATTGTGAAAGTTAAAAGCCGTCAAAGTTGTGCGAAAGCCCTTCCCTTATCATGAAGTGAACCCCCCTCCCCATTAAACCTGGGATCTTCTATCGCCGAACGCCACTGAGCCAAGTTGGAGAACTCCTTGACTTGCCGCTTCTAATCTGTAGCTCAACCGACCGCTCGCACAGCTAGAGAGCACAGACTGTGCACAGCAAACCCGCAAACTTTAGGGCTGCTTGCTTGCGTCTTAGTGGTTCTGTCATAGCTTTCAAATTCATTTAAATTGCTTTTAGTCTTGGAGGGTGAAGTGACGGAGTTGATTAAAACGATGGGAGTATTGAGCTGAAAAGGAAGTAATTGGTAGAAAAACGACTCGAGGAAATTTGGTATTTGCTAATACTATGATTTAAAAAATGATAATCCACTTCAGAGGCCGAATGGTCCAAGGCGTCACTCTAGTGTTAGACTGGCTTATTGATGGCGGGGATATCATGGTTCGAATCTCGTTTGGGTCTAGTTTTTCTAAATGGTTTCTCACTCTCCTTCCACGAAAATTCGGGGAGAATACCTCTAAAATGCTCAATTCCTCATCCCTACCTTATTTATTAGAGTAATTATAATTATATGCGTATAACCTGAACAGGTAGTAAAACGTGGCGATAAAAATTTATTAAAAAAATATTTATTTTCACATAATTGATAATTATTTGCTTACACTTACTTTAACATTGATTATAATTTATTTCAAAGTTTTTTTTATCTCACTACGTCTAAAGCACCAGTCGATGTGATACAATACACGTATATTATTTCACTAATGGCGTAAGGATAATACAATATAGCTTAAAGGAATTGTACCCGCATCTTCATAGAGGAAAATGGGGAAGCATTTATGAAAAACCACCCTCAACAAACTGACTGAGATTCAAACCCTTTCTTTTTCCTCTCCCCCACTTCACATACCCAACATCAACAGCAATTAAGACTAGATGAACCTTACATTTAGCCCATCAATGTGGGAATGAAAAAATGGCTAAACTATTTCACACCTATAAGCTATTTCTGATTAAATAAAATAGACAGATCATTCGTGTTTAATCAAACATTAAGATTCCAAACATTTCCAAACTAGCTATAAAAATTATTTAGTAACTTAATATGTTTTACTCAATTTTTCAATTTTGTATTTTTTTCTACCACTTTTTAGTAGCCATCTGGATTACACGCAAATCTATTTATATATAACGATAATGGAATAGAGACCATAGGAAGTAATAAAATTATAGGAAATGTTTGCGAATTTTTGTGGTAAATCATTTACGAAAAAAATCTTCAATACACTAAGCTGGGACTCGAACTCTGACCCCTTAATCAATTATATACCAGACTATATGAGTTTGGTATTTAGACCTTGTGCCCACCGATTAAGGTGTGAAAGGTGTAAATCCTTTCTTTATGGGATGTGTTTTTATTTGATACTGTATTTTTATATCTCTTGGGTTCCCTATGCCATTTTCACGAGTCCACCATTTTTATAATATCCCATTTGAAGGGAGTACAATATTAAGCTTTCATTTGGGATGAAAGGAGCTGGGGTATAACTTTTTTTTTCCACTGCTAAAACGAACGCCTGCCTTTTTTTTCCGTTGAAAGGGGATTTCGGTCTAATCTACAGAGTTGATTGGCTTGAGCGTACAAAGACAACGCAGTTCACAAAGTGGCTATGTCCAAACATTATTTTCATTTATGTTAGATCACCACAAGAAATCTTTTTGTATTTAATCTCGTGTTCAGAATTGATGACATCACCTACGCGTACACTGAAAATAATTTATAAAGTAGCTTTCTCATGACATCAACAGTCCTGTCACCCGCATCGGTGGCCACATGGTCTAAGGCGTTACTCTCACAGTAGATTAGACCACCGATGACAGGGAGATTGAGGTTCGAATTTCAGTTGAGTGTACTGAGGGTGGTTTTACAAAATGGTTTTCCACTCTCTCTTTATCCATGCAAATTCGGGTGCACTTCCTCTAAATATAACCTTACTAATCCCATAATGTAATTAGTACATAAGCGTGTAACCCGAATGGGTATAAGACGTGGTACTAAAAAAAACACAGTCTTGTCAAAGTGCTAAGTGCTGTTTCATGTAAATTTCATAACTGACATAAATTAATACTGTTGCATTATATCCAGAAACTTTGGCAGGTGACCTGGTGGTCTAGGGGTAAGGTGTCAGACGTGTGTGCTAGGGGTCCGGAGCTCAATCCTCTGTCTTGACACAGATTCGTCTTATTGCCAAACCCTTCCTTCACCTCTTGTGTATTAATCACAACTTGTGAATGTATGGAATACCAGACCTCCACCGTGGTTCGAATTCCACGTTAAACTGTAGGTCCTCCATTTCATCTCACAATCACTCTACCGTTACACATTAGCGTAAGTGCGTATAACCCGATCGAGTAGTAAGACGCGGTGCTAATAATAATAATTTAAGAATTGGCTGATAAAGATAAACACTATTTTTACTTTCTTATATCAATAGAAAGTATTTAAACTGTGAATTTTTTCAAATTATGATGAATCTATGTTTTATTTGCGTCCAAACAAAAAAAAGTGGATTTTACACTCCTGTCTGTCTGTCCTTGGTAACAGATCTAAAACGGGTTGATGGATTTTGTTCAAACCTGATATTTAGTTGCAATAAGACAATACCTCCGAAAGCTGTTTTGATTGTTACCTTTTCCCTCAAATTAAGGGTAGTTTACTGATGAGTGATTTTTTTGTATTTTTTTTAAATGGATCAAATAATAAGAAAAAAATTGATATCTAGAGAGTGAGCAGCCACCGTCTGTTGGTGAAGATAGTGACAACGTTTGCGGTTTGAGGATGTCATGTGTTCAGTACAATGAACGGCCACTAATCTCAGTTTTCTAGATCAGATCTGCTACTTTTCATCCAAGTAGCTCCTCATTGGTCCTCACGAGGCTGAGGCCATTCTAGACCCACTACTTCACAGAAAATCTGAGAGCACCGGGGATTGAATTCAGGACCTATGGAACTTTAGCCAGGAACTCTTTCCACTAAACCATAGAGTTGGTCAAAAAATCTAATAAAATAGTAAGATATTATCAATTTTGGCTGAAAAAATAGTTTTTTTTATGTGAAAGAACCTTTTTATGGATGTTTGACTACATGTGCCTTTCATCGAATCCACTTTCCCACTAGACATACCTCTTGATTTGAATGTAGGCTACTAACAATCAAATAATGATTTAAAATAATGACCACAACAGTTGTTTTTATCTACTTGCAACAGTAATCACTCGCTGTCTATAATTTGGTTTGCTGGAGACTGGTAGGCCATGGTTCGAATACCAGCTGGCTCTAATGAGGGTGATTTTCTCTAAATGGTTTCCCACTTTCTTTCTCTCAGTGCAAATTCAGATACATTTACTCTAAATTCTATCTTTCTCGTCCTTAACCTTCTATTGTAACTAAAACCCACTTCGGTGCCCGCATAGTCTAAGACATCACTCTCGCAATAGTCTAGACTGCCGAAGACGGGGAGATCAGGGTTCGATCCCGGTTGGGTGCACTGAGGGTGGTTTCCCTAAATTGTTTTCCAATATGCTTCCACGAAAATGCGGGTGCATTTCCTCTCAATTAAACCTTCCTAATACCTAAACCAGTAGTGTAATTAGTATATAGGCGTATAACCCGAATGGATAGTAAAACGTGGTACTAAAACAAAAATACACCTTATAAAAAAATACAACAAATTTTATTAAAACTAATTCTTTCAGGGTTGGGCCGCGTTAAGGAAATAACAGTTTCCGATGCTTTGGCCAAGTACTGTACAACATCCATGATGTTGATGGGTGTTGTAACTACAGACGAAACGTCAGACGTTGTTGTTCTCTCAACGCAGCCCAAGCCTAAAAACATTACAACATTTTAGAAAACATTCTAAAAAGATCTTCCGTAAGGAGTGTAGAATATAATAAAAGTTAAGACTTAGATATTATATTAATAGTTAAAGATTAATGAGATATATGGGTTCAAATTGGTTGACAATTAAAGATATTGTGATAATTGGATTGTGTTAAGCTTTATGAAAAGTTAAGTCACTTGGTATAAATATTAATTACAACATGTACTATAATATGAGTCAAAAGGGGTAAGCTAATAACATAACATACACATTATTAATTGACAATCATATTTTATAAGTCAAACTATAATCAATTATAATAAAAACAATTAGTTTACTAAAGTAGTTAAAATATAGTGTAGAAGTGTGAGTTAGTTGAAAATGAACAAATTGAATGATACTATGCACTAGGATTGACCCATTGTTTTGAATGAAGGTAACAAACTGAACACATAATACATAAAAAGATTAAGTTAAGAAAGAGTTAAAATATAGAACAAATTTAAAACAAAAGTTAAGATGAGTTACATAAAATTGATGCGTGGTTTAAATTGAAACCTATTATTGTTCAAGAGATTTTCAGAAAGCAAACTCAATTTTTAACGGTTATCTAAGTCTTATCTGAAAAAATTGTCCCTTTGCTCCTTTTTCAGTGTTCCCGTATTGCTGTTAGTTACTGGAACTCTATTTGTCCGACATGTTTCGGTGCTAGCTAGTACCAACGCACCATAATCATGGAGTTCGCATAGGTGATGACACACGATGTGTTGTAACGAACTTAAGATGTTAACATTAATTTAAATTCAACCACCAACCGTGAAAGCCATAAAAAACTGATTTTTTTGACCAATGAAAACATTAAAGTAAAATTTAAGAATTTTTTCTTTAATTTTTTTAGCATGACGTCTTAGTACCAGTTCGGGCTATTTAACTATATGTACTAATTACGATAATGTGCTAGAGATTAGGAAGGTTGAATTTAGATGAAATGTACACGCATTTACGTGGCGGGAGAGTGGAAACCCATTCAGGGAAAAACACTTCGGCCAGGATTCAAACCCTGATACACCTGGCCGTCTAGTCGATTGTGAGAAAGGGGTGCCTTAAACTATGCGGCCACCTATGTGAGTCTTTCATTATTAGAGGATGTTCTTTCACATGACACACATCATTTGGTCAGGATATTTACACAATTTGAGGGCTGTTAGGGCCTGGGATCGCACTTGCAGTGAACTATAAATCACTCATAGACTACGTTAGAATATAGAAACCTTGTGACGTGACCAGAATTCTATAAAAAAAAACTCTTCAGAGTAATTTGGGTAACGCAATTAGGCGCCTTGATGGCCTCATTCACAGAATGAGATCTTCCCTCTCATTCTGATTATAAGTCCAAGTGTAAAAAAAAAGTGTTCAGACATAAAACATAGGCTTGAATCTAAACTTTGCCTCACCTCAGTATAAAACAACTGTATGAAAAGAAATATTTTAAACTCGTGTTAGCATTATTTAATAATATAATAGTAATACACATTAAATGTTACGTGTGAAGCACCAAAAAACTAGAGCAAAGAGATTCATTTTCATTGAATATTTATCAAACTATTTTAATTTAAAAAATATTGAAGCTTATCTATAATGAGACGTTTCAAACACTTGGACAAATATATAAATTTATGCTAGACACCTGTAAGAAAGTACTACTAACATAAGATTATTCCCAAACCATCGATTTATTTTCAAAATAATGATATAAAGACTTACTCTGCATATTATACATTGCCATGTAGTAATTTATTTCTCACCCCATCTTCTACCACCCCCCGCCCCTGAGCAATAAAATATACAGATATGGTAATTCTTATTCATAGAATACAATTATAAAGATCAAGTGTTTTACTCTGGATGCTACGAACTCACAACTCTTTTAGGTTCTACCCTTATAAGAACATTCGGGATTACCACATGAATGCGTTTAGTCGATATAAACTTTATGTACCTGAGAATCTACATGTATATTACTCATTTAAAATAAGTAAACTATTACGTAGCGATTAGAAAATTACACGGGATCTTGTTAGAATAAAAGTGAGTCTGGTTGCGAACGATAAAAAAAAAATCTGTCTTAACCACAATTCACTCTTCGTATACACGTTTTTACACAAACTAGAAACTAGATAAAAAGAGAGAGAGAGAGAGAAAGTGTGGCATTTAGTGAATTCCGGCACGTTTTTCTTGTAATTAGGCCAACAAAATAATTCGGGCTCGTTAATTTTTATGAATCTCGCCCAAGAAATAAAGGAAAGAGAAGAGTCTGATCTATAATAATCAAGTGTATAATTTACAAAGGCCAGTCTGACATCAAACTGAGCATCAACTTATGACAGTTGAGAGCGGATTCCTCACCCCCCTCCTCCCTTTCCTCGTAAGTTTTAATCCAGTTTTTTATAACTCTTTTTGCATCTTTAAATAAAGTGAATACTCTGATGAGAAAATTGCCTGCCTGGAAATAAAATTAAAAAGAAAAATCTCTCGTGATTAGTAAAATTGATAGTAACAATAGTAATACTACAATATTTATCGCACGCTTTCTAAATACGAGACTTTATCAGGGCTGGACTTACAAGCAAATTTAATCTAGGAACTTTTTCACCCAACCCACGATAAATGAATGAGTACAAGGATGAATCTGTACATAAATATTAAATTAAAACAAAATTAACATAGTCGTTTATTTTTAATGCAGATTTAAAAGGAATGGTTAAGCGGTTTACGTCCCTGGGTCATACTCGGGAGGGCAACATTCAATCCCCAGAGGGTGTATTAAAGGTGGAACTTCCATTTATTTTTTGTTTAATCTTTTCTCTTCTAAAGAGAGTGGTAAAGTTTTCTTAATTTTGACACTCCTCATCCCGATTTGTTTTATTAGTTGGTTTAAGTAAATTATAGCTAGGCAACTGGTTATAGTTATAAATAAGTTGTTGACTTAATTTAAATAAATGAAACTGGTTTGAACTTGTATTATTCTCTCTACACGGTAGTTAAATCCACAAATGGTACCGTAAAAACACGGCAGGAAGGACGTTTTAGAAAGTACAAATATATACTTATTTTTACAATGTGATGATTGTATCAGTACAAATACTATTATATCAAAAGTGACAGCTACGGATTATTTGCCTTGACGTATGATTGAATGAAAGCAGTTTTATTAAATTTTGTAACTGCCAATGTCCTTACTACCGTATTTTTTTAATACCGCATCTTACTACTCATATGGGCTCTACACATATGTATTATTAATTACGCTAATGTGTTAGCGATTAAGAAGGTTTAATCAAGAAGTGTATCCACATTTGCTTGGAGAAAGAGTGGAAAACCATTTAGGATAAACCACCTTCAGTACACCTGATGGAAATTCGAACGTTGATCTCCGTCATCGGTAGTATAGTCTGTTGTGAGAGTGGCAACTTAGACCATGCGGCCATAAAATCGTGTTACTACAGTGTTGAGTTGTTATCAGTGTTGGCTGCAAAATTATGTGTTTATATTTTATAAGTAACCGGCCTCGTGGTGTGGTGAGTGGTCAGTCCACCTGGCTACGAGCCTAGGGGTCCAGGGTTCAATCCCCGGCTGGTACCTTGTGTATTTTTCTCGAAAACCAGGGTTTGGTCAGTTAGGTTTAAGTCAGATTTAAGTGTTTCCACTGGTTTCACACCCTCACACTCACTATCACCATCACCTCACCCCATCGGGACATGGAAAGAGTCTCCACGGAAAAGGATGTACGATTAGTACATTCGGGCGTTCCCTGGGCAACGGTACATTAGTACTGGCGAATCTTTTCACGACGAGTGATGTAACCCAGACACGCTATATTATTATTTTTTTTTAATATAAATGCTCCTTCCTATAAAAATAGGATTGTGTAATGGCATCTCAACTTTTAAGTCCCTCTAAATATATAAATAAAACAAGTTAAACCAAAAGAGTCTTCCACTCTTCCCGAACGAGCACATCACAAAAAGCGGCCAAATGTTCAGCCCGGCTTACCGGCTGAGAGAATGATTAAGTGATTGTGAACACTTTGCCCTCACGAGTCATTAGTTAATTGCGCGGCCGCGTCGTGTTTTGTTGCCGGCGCTTGGTCAGGATCGGATCACACACACTTGACTCCACTAAGCTGGTAAAAACACATTTCAGATGAAACACGTGACTTTGGGTGATATATACCCCCGAAAAGGGTCGAGGGTGCTGAGGAGTCGTACTTATAGAACTTAGACTAGACCACTTCTTGGTTTAGATCCCGGCGCAGTGAAAGTATTGTCTTCACGTCAAGAGTGGCGCAATAGTACAATCCCAGCTTCAAACAACCCCCAATACGTCATACCCTTGTGCTATTTATTTTGCACCTTACTACCCGTTTGTAATACCCTCATATTTACATTAATGGGGTAGGAGGTGAGAACGGTTGAATTTTAGGCGAAATTATAATCACATTTGTGTGGAGGGAGATTGGAAAACAACTTAAAAACACACCCTCATTACATAATGTCAGAATTCGATCCCTGACTTCCCTGTCACCAACAAATCGGACAAAACAAGACTGATGCCTTTGTCCGTGGTATTATGTGTGGGGGGAAAGGTTAAACATAGGCTTCTTTAAGGATTAGGCCTTCCGAGGACAAATTTTCTTAGTAAGAACCTTAAACAAAAGCCAGAAAAGCTACTAGATATAATCTAACGTATTCATACGTCAACTCATATGATCTGCCGTTATAAAATTTGATATACAAGATTATCAATACCTATAAAATAATAATAATAAAGTAAAATTATATCAATGTTAACTGAAAAAACTGTTTTTATTTTCTAAAAGTTTCTTCCGATCAAAATCCTAGTATATTTAATTTATAAGGTAGAGACGAAAGGGTTGATTTGAGAGAATTGCACACTCATTATCATGAAGAAAGTAATGATTTATCACATGTGGAGAGCCACAAGTAGCGCCCTCGATTGGGACTCAAACCTTGACCTCGTCGTCACCAGCAATAGAGTTTATTGCTGCCTGATGCCTTGGACCACGTGACCATCTGTGAGATTCTTTGTTCGGTCTTTATTAGCTAAGAAGACTTGAGTCAAAATGTCAGACAAGCTATTATTGATATTTGATTTAGCAAGTATATAACCTGAATCGGCGGACATGCATCAACCTAATTTCGATTGGTTTGCTGATGATGAAGAGATCATGGTTCAAATCTCTGCTGAGTGTACCGAGAGTAGCTTTCCTGATTGGTACTCAACCCTCCCTCCTTGTATAGAGGTAGATTACCTCTAAATTCTACCGTGTTCATCCCTACACCTTTATTGTGAATTGTAACGTAACATATTTATGTTACAAACCCACAAAGAAAAAGTTTTTCTTAAGAACCTACCCGCTTCATTGGCCGAATGGTCAACTATTCTGAGGCATCTCTCTCGTTTTGGACTGGCCTGCTGATGATGGGAAGATTGGGGTTCGAATCTCAGTTGGATCAAATTAGGGTTATTTTGCCTAAATGGTTTTCCTCATTCCTTCCACGCAAATGGGGTTAGATCTCCTCTAAAATGCTTCCTTCCTCATTCCTATCCCATTGGAGTAATTATCATAATATGCGTACAGCCTGAACAGGCAGTAAGACGTGGGGATGAAAAAAAAAATTTCCTTCAGAATGATAGTTAATTATTGTTCTTTAATATTTTCTAAATAACGTGCTAAAAATAATAGTAAAAAAATGCCTTCCCAATACATGTAGCCTACATTATTTAGTAAAAGTATTTTTATTCAACATTCTCCCTAGGAATTAATTTGTTTTTAGAATATGTATCAGTTCGACAAGACAGTAATAACCACACCCAATATCACCACTAAGGGAACTGCAGATCATATGGAGTAAATATTTACTCCACTCTTTCTCTGTTAACTGTTGCTAAATCTCTTCTCTTTCAGTTATTTCGGACGGTGGTGTTCTAGGACAAGAAGGAGCTACTGGCAACCTCGACTAACCAGCGTTGCAAAGCTTATCTTATATTTGAGGGGAGCTTGACCACACGAAAACAAGGAAATGACAACGCTGTTTCCCAGTAGTAACCATTCAATTCCCTCAGGAGTGATATACAGCATAGTGGAACTACTCCAAAATAGTAATTGGTGGAACTACTTCAAGAAAATAACTTTTATATCTACTTTAAGAAAGTGGTGGTAAAAATAAGCCTCCCCTTGGAACTGACCAGTGGCTTCCAGTTTGATAAATGATCTCTACGTTCAGAAGTCAGTGGTGTAACTAATGGGATTATCGGGAATGTGTTTGCCTTTAATACTCTGAATGAACGCAGACACATTCCCGTGCGGGCAAGGCGAGCGGCTATCTTGCTAAAGTAGTTGCGACGACTTTTATTTTGTTACGGTTATGCGCAGAACTACTTTTCATTTGAGTTTGATTATTTATTATTTATTTTTTGCCCCCTTTTCATTCTCCGTCCGGTTACATGCATTGAATTAAACTAAATGAGTAAGTATGATGAACATATAATTTATGAGGACATTTAGCCAGCTTCTGTGGCCGCGTAGTCTAAGGCGGCCTCCTCGCAATATACTGGACTGCCGATGATGGGGAGATCGGGGCTCAGATCTAGGTCAACTCTAATTAGAGTATATTTTCCTAAATGGGTTTACACTCCCGCTTCACGCAAATGCGAGTGCAATTCCTCTCAATTCAACTTTCCTTATCTATAAAACATTAGTATAATTAGTAGATATGCGTATAATCCAAACGGGTAGTAAGACGTGGTGCTAAAAATAGTAGTAAAGAGACAAATTAATGCGAGCCTTTATAGACACGCTATGTTCATAAATCATACCTCGAATTTTTATCACCAATAAGTTATTTAAAATAATTTTAAGGTTGGCCCAACATTTGTCTCCCCCCCTCCTCCTATCCTCTGTGCTTCCTATCTACCCCACACACCCGTATTTCCTCATCCTTCTTATAACCCCCTCGTCTCTCAACACACTATATTTTGAAGTATAATAGGCTCTAAGTGCCCCCTCCACCGCAAAACGCCACTGCAGAAAATTTTCCAATTCAAAATTTCCCGGAAAATTTTCATCTTCACCCTGTGGTCCCCCAGTGCACATAACTTTCATTCAGTGCTCCTCCATCGCCAAATTTCTTAGAAACACTGGTCTAAGGGATCCTGGTTCTATAACATATGGTGACTTAACAAATATATTATTTTAATGATACTCTGAATTCTCACGTGGTTACATTCTTTGCACTGCTATTGGAGAGCTTAATGTTTAGTATGGATGTGGCCCCCTGGGTAAGTATTTAGCTAACGCGCTAGTTTCGTGTTCAGCTAGACTGCTGAGGACGGGGAGATCGAGGTTCGAATCTTGGTCGGGTGTACTGGGGTGGTTTTCCTAAATAGTTTTCCATTCTCCCTCCACGCAAGTGCGGATTCACTTCCTCTAAATTCAACCTTACCAATTCCTAACCCATTAAGACGCTGTGCTGAATATATAAAAATAAAGTATGGGTGTGCGAAGTGTACCTTTGCGATACAATTGAATGTATGGATTATGGCTGAAGCCTAATCAAGTATTCTTTCTTTGGTGGAAAATATATTTTACGTATACACCAAATAAATATCAAAAAAATATTTGTAGCAAACAGGTTTTAACATATTTTAGTTTAAGCATATAAATAAAGTTTTTATCACAAAGTTCATTTTTTTACTTTAGATTTAGGTGATGTTAAAATTAATTTGTAAAATAACCTCGTTTTTCCTTTAAATAGGAGTGTAGAAAACGCGAATTAAGGGCAATATTTTTGCAGGTTTTTTTTTATCAAAAGAAATCAAATAGTTATTAGTACAAACATAGAGTTTAATTTTCTTAACAAAGCGACCGCAACAGTTCTTGAATGTCTGTTAAAGACGTTCTGAAATTTAACGATAGCTTTTTTCTTTGTTTAAAAAGCTTATTATTCAATACAATTATGCTCATGACAAATATTCAACAACTGTGATATCACCAAATGAAGAAAATTAAACTCTATATTTTAAATATAGCAATATTTGATTTATTTTGGCAAAATAAAAAAAGTTTTGATGTAAAAATTGCAAAAAACACTGGCCTTTTCTCGCGCCATCACAATCCCACCTGTAGTAATTTTGTCTTGCTTTGTTACACTATGTTGTATCTTATCATCTAAGGCCATAGGTAAGACTGCTTGCTACCTTACAGAGTAAACAGAATATACATTACAGCCAAGAGTGACCAAAATTGAGGTGCATTTTAGCTATCAATATTTATTTATTGGAGTTGACTCGTAACTATCGTAGCTAAAATATTTTTAGAAGTGGAGTCGAAGATAATGATTGATTAAAGTGAAGTCAAAGTTTTCGAAGCTTCACACAACCTTACCCAATGTTTATTATGTGGATCAAAGCTGAATAATGCTGTAAGCCATGTGTTATTTATTTGCGTTATTTGGCCTATTTGCTGTTTTAAAGGTATTTTATCACATACCTTGACGTACAATTTCTCACAAAAAAAAGCAAATAATATTTTGGTGTTTCTTAAAAATATTTCACCATAATTGATTCCCTTATAAAATATGTAATTCAAGTAATTTGTAAAGTCGAATATAATTTATCTACTTCTATTTGAAGGGTACGGGGGGAAAAGGGGGAGAGTCCAATTTTAGATCAAATTGAGTTAGTGATTCTATCTTTTAGACGATTATGAGACCTTATATTTTGATGCTATAGGATATTTTACTTTTTACATCCATCTCTGTTTCCAGCTTGTGGCTTTGCTAAGTTTTTTTATTTAAGCTATATATTTTCCATTACCGGCTGGTTAGGCTCGTCGTAGCTTCATATGCCTTATAATCTAACTTAAAACTAGGACTGGCACAACATCCAGTCCCCGGCCGTCAATATGATACATTTTCGGCCATTCTGGGAATTGAACCTCCGACCCTTAACTCAGTAGACAGACACGTTACCGACTGAGCTAAGTTGTCAGACGCTATGAGATGCAAACGAGTATATTTATGAGCATATTTTTATTTTTATTTAGCCAATACTCTGACTGAAAGACTTAATCACATGGATCGATTCCAATCTACTACTTCAAGGATGGTTTCACCACTAGATGCTTTTAACTTCAGCTTCCAAGTACATTCTTGTATGTTTCTTCTTTATTAATATCCTCATCCTTTCCTCTTAAGACTAATTTGTTCATAGTCCCCGTATTGATCAGATAGTTGTCGACACATCGACGGGTTGTGCATTCAATTCACCAGAATGGTCTTTGCCATAAAGTAGTTGCATGTACTGTACGTGAGGGATGAAGTAATATTAATAGTACCGAACACTTTGTTTCCCAGTAAAGTAGCAAGCTTGTCTTGTATGGTTCCATCATGATGTAGCTTGTAAGTAAAAGGTATCACGCTTACCTCGACGTGTGGCACAGATTATAAAATAAGGCCATACTGTATCTGTCAAGATAATACTGCTACCTAATTTTCAGGGTAGATGGGGTGTACATAGTAAAATCATCATCATCATCATCATGAATTGTTTACAGCCTGTGGCCAGGTCCGTTTAGTAAAATGCCTCCATCTCCCTTTGTCCTGCCACCATTCTTCCTCCTGCACACTCTTCCATTCTCCTTCTCTCACTTGCACACTTACTGTTATCTGTTCCTCCCATCTCTTCCTTGGTCTCCATTTCGGTCTCTTCCCTACATACTTCATATCCATTAATCTTCTTGGAATCCTCTCCCCTTCCATCGTCGTTACGTGTCCATACCATCTCATCCTTGCTTCTTCAACTATCTCATGTAGTACCCCCTGTAGCCCAACTCTTGCCCGTACATCTTTCGTTACTAATCCTATCCCTTCTGGTGACAGCTAACATGCTCTTCAAAAACTTCATACCCATTGCCTCCACTTTCCTCGTTTCTCTTTTATCCAAAGTCCAAGTTTCCGCTGCATATGTAACTATGGGTATGAAGTTTTCTCTCTACAACACATCTTTACACTTCAGGGGCAGTTCTCTTCTCCATAGTAGGTCTCTTACATACCTGTAGAAAACACCTCCCTGCTGCCCTCGTCTCACTATATCTATTCTGCTGGCCCCTTTTGCCTCAATCACACTACCAAGATACCGTACTTTACGCTCTTTGCTTCTTTCAAATCTACTCCATCATGTTCTCTCACATTTCTTGTCCTTGTTCTCTGTCTTGTCATCAACATCACTTCACTTTTTGCGATTTTAAAATATGGATAGCAAAAAAAAGGGGATGGGGGGAAAGATTTATCTTTCATCGTGACTATGTTTGTCGTGCGGCAATCTTGTGACCGTTCCGAAACCGAGTGAACCACCGAGAGCCCCCAGTGCGCCCGTAATTAGTGTCCAGAATTCTCGAGAGGCAGCGCCAGGCTGAGAAGGGCTATTAAGCCCAACACTTAACAATAAAAGGGACCAAAAGACGATCCAGTGGCAGTAGCGGGACGGGAATGTATATAGGTTAATTAAGACTAATTCTAAGAGTGTATATATGTATGTGTTTAATATAAGTTATAGTGTAAGACTAGGGAGGAGGGTTGGGCCCAACCTCCTCCCCACGGATAAAAACCGTTGATGTATGGATGGCAGAAAAATAATAAAACAGAA
>CABFWB010000157.1:268165-287240 GCA_902151455.1 Timema bartmani | reverse complement strand
TATAATATTAATAATTGACCGTTAAAACCTTCTGAAAAGTTCATGAATAATTGAACTTCTGAGAATAATTCATAGTTATGTTTGTTTTTCGATACAGCTGATATTTGTGGAGTTGTGGGCGTAATGCCAAAAATGAAAAGATGCTTTATTTTGTATGTTGTCTTGACAAACACTGAATTTGTAATTGTGATGATCACATAATATTCGAAATCAATTATGCCACCCAAACGAAAAGCCAACGTTTCGGGCAGGACAACGTCTGTCGGGTCCGCTAGTATAAAATAAAGATAAAGAAAGAAGAATGATTTAAATGTAGATGAACTGTAGTGTTACATGTGGGGACACTGATTGTCTTAGTAATAAAGAATGATCTAGCTATGTGTGTTAATCAGACAAATTGATGTGTAACATTATTTAATTGGATAGGATATGAATAATCACATATCTAAGTACTCGGTGGAATAATATAGATTCCCTAATTTAGAATGCCAATCTCTTAAATCACCATTTCAACTAAAATAAAAATAAAAATAATATCTACTCTAGTAAAATGTTGCGAATAGTATTAAAACTACTCCAGATAAAATTATTAATTCTATGCAAGTCATGTTAAATTTAAAAAAATAAGTGTAATACTTTTGGGCATTAATGTTTCACATGTAATTGATATTCACTTAACTGTCATGTAGAAGTAATAACAAACTTAATTACTAAAATGTTATCTAATTACTGTAGCCTAGGCGTTTTTTTAACGATATGTTTGTACAGCTGTCCTAACAGCCTTCCATCACGTCGTTTGATGACGTCACATTTGAAACTCACCTGTCTTTTCTTGACGTATGTAAATGTGTCTTGTGTAGCCTACACTGCCAAATAAAAGACAGCTTATGGAACTTAACATCCCCGTCATAATTGTATTAACATTTTTGTGGCTTGTGTGTGAAACATTGACCTGGTCATTTCCTTCTTGTGGTTCATTGTAGAGGATATGTCATGTTTTGACAACACATTAGTCAATTTTTTAAAGGTTGCTTGGCTTTTTAATTTTGAAAAATTCTCCTGTAAAAATTTATACTCTTATATAATATGGCTATTTCTAATTTAGTTGGTTATTTTAAGGATAATATCAATGCATTAAAAATGCAATATATATTTTAGAAACTGTGATTTGTTTTGAATGGATACAATGGTTGAGGAGGTTAAGTATTGAGTCTAATGTGAGAGTGATAATAGGGCATATATACAAGACGAGCGAGGATGGCAAAAGCTGTAGATCAGTGGCCACGTATTTAGTCTAGTGTGATAGTGATAAGGGATCCTAGACACAGACGATCAAGGATGCCTTAAGTTGTAGAGCAGTAGCTAGTTATTTAGTCTAGTGTGATAGTGATAAAGGATCCTAAACACAAGACGAACTAGGATGACTCAAGCTGC
Organism: Timema bartmani; assembly: GCA_902151455.1. NCBI lineage: Eukaryota > Metazoa > Arthropoda > Insecta > Phasmatodea > Timematidae > Timema > Timema bartmani. Next base: position 285,806 of record CABFWB010000157.1, on the reverse strand, counting down.
AGATCAGTGGCTAGTTATTTAGTCTAGTGTGATAGTGGTAAGGGATCCTAGACACAAGACGAACCAGGATGGCTCATGTTGTATTGAAAATGTTGACGCTTAAATCACCATGGTAGTATTGCTGAAAGCCCACAAATAGCTATTAACTCGGATATTATGGTATTTTCTAGAGATGGGAGAAACAGTGATTTTACGATATCAGTGAATACAGTGACTGTGATTTTAAAATATCGGTGATTTATACCAGTGATTTTTCACCATGATTGGTATTCACAGTGTCTTGATGGACCGATATTTTTTTACTTTCCAACCACGGTCAAAGCTAGTATTTAGCTGCTGACCGAGTAGGCGAGTACAATCGAGTATCGAGTATGGAGTATGGAGTATTTTTGAGTACTGGGTATTTAGTATTTAATCGAATAGTCCCATGAGTATCGGTTGGAAGGAAACTAATTACTCGAGTGATTGGTGGCTTACAATTCGATACTTAAAGACCTGATATAAACTCTTCCTGTCGGCACTGACATTGACAATCGACATACAGCTTCCTAATCTTCAGGTTTCATCTGGGTTTCATGTTGCCTGACTAATGTACAGTCAATACAAAAGTATGCGTTTTAAGATGTTTCATACAGTTGATAAAAAGAGAAAACAAAAAATGTTATTTAATATTTTTTAGTGAAATGTTATGTAATTTGGGCAAAATTAGTGGTCCAACAAACATCATGTTAAAATTGAATACCAATATTAAAACTTATTTGATGTACTATGAGAAACTCTAGTAATTGTGTAATTTATTTAGTGATCTGTTTTACCGCAATTAAAATTTATGTGACATTAAAAATGAACATAACATAATGGCGATTGGTTTAGAAAATGTTGTTTGGAATGCAGGTCATATATTATATTATTGTAGTGTTATTTTATTTTAAATACCATACATCTAGTATTAGATGAACTATACATATATTAGAAGCAAATAAACTTTAGATTAGACTATAGGATGAATAGGATCACTAACGCATAGTACATATTAAGGTTTATTTATATATTTTCTATTTTGTTACTTATTTTAATTTATTATTTGCGATTTTGGGAATAGGATCACCGAAAAAAAGATACATGATTTTTTTCGTAGCCTACTTTTAAATAGAATCCGAAATGTGATTTGCATAATAAGCAAGCTTTTCGATTTTGTTCTTAACAACAAATATTTGGTATTGAAAACGCATGTGAATTAAACATTTAAACCATTGAAGTAATTTTTACGTAGCAATCTGATACCGTTTTTTAAAAATGAGCTCTACGAGATTAAGTGTTTTAAATAGAATTAACACGTAAAACATGCCAGTCAATAAGGTCGATTCTTTTTTAGCTAGTAGAAAAAACAAAAACAAAAGAATAACAAGGGCCGCGAAGCGAGTATTTAATCGAGTGTCTAGAAGAAGCAATACTAGCTCCGTAGCTCGAGTAACTGTTGCCATCCGATGCGAGTATGGAGTATCTCCGATCACTGATATCTCAATCACCGATACTTTTGAGATCGAGTCACTGGGAGTAGCGGTGATCATGTGGTATCGGTGAAAAAATCACAGTCAGTGATTTATCGCCCATCTCTAGTATTTTCCAACAAAAATAACTAAATAAAATGTTCTTAACAACTCTAAAGGGATAGACAGAACCTTAACCCATAATACAACAGCGGAGTGACCTCAGTAAGTCTCTTGAGAACGTTTGCCTGACTAGCGGTTGATATAAACACCCACCACCAGGGGCGCAGTGAGTGATGACAGGACTAGGGACCTCACCAGAGCCGAACTCCCTCCCCTCTAACAGTGGTCACTGGGAGAGGTCTTATCCCTTGTCGCAGGGTTGCTCCCTTGGGATCGCTGCTCTAGGCAACCCGCATGACATCATCGCGGTCTTTGTACGGGAGAGTGGCCTACCTTGTCCCGCTAAGGGGCTGGTGGTTTGTTATCAGCGTTCGTCCGCATGGCTCACAGACCAGCAGGCTAGCAGCTATTAAAAGAATTCTGGTTTGATTCAATAGCGTGCCCAAAAATAGTTAACGAGCTTGTGATGAGTGATGAGCTTATCTTTGGATATGTGTATCTTATTTTTTAAAGGAGGATAATTTTATTAAGCAATTAATCAATAACTGATAAAAAAATATATATATATATATGTTCAAATTTTCAATAATTCATTAAAAGCCCTTAAAAATATTCAAAAGCAATAAATTGATTTGAAATAATTTTAAAATAAAGTAATCTGCCTCGGTGGCGTAGTTAGCTAATGCGTTAGTTTCGTGCTCAGCTAGACTGCCGAGGACAAGGAGATCAAGGTTCGAATCTAGCTCAGGTGAACTGGTGGGGTGGTTTTCCTAAATTGTTTTCTGCTCTCCCTCTACGCAAATGTGGGTTCATTTCCTCTATATTCAACCTTTCCAAGTCCAACCCATTAGCGTAATTAGTACTTAAGCGTATAGCCCGAACGGGTAGTAAGACGTGGTGATAAGTATTATTATTATTATTATTATTATTATCATCAATAAAGTAAGATGCTTCCAAAATGATGCGTTAGCGACCATACACATAATTTTTATTCTGAAGTATTTTTATGATTACTGCGATAATCTAGACCTAATATTAAAATTTTCATTGATTGTATTACAAAACTACCAAAGGCACCCCGCTTTGCTTTACTTTAAACAGACAGAAAAAAACTCTTCATTTTAGTTCTTACAACCCAGTTCTTAATAAAATTTTAAAAATCTAATCAAAAATTTTAAATTATAGATTCGAAGTGAATATGTTGGTGCACAGGGGCTACTAATTTTAAAATTTCAGACTTTTGCGTGCGTTAGATATCACGCAATGCTTATTACAGAAAGAACAAACAAAAAAACTTTATTTTATTGATATGCAGTGTTTCTAAAATGTGTAAGGACACCCCATTATTTGGTTTCCTTTTGACTACATATATAATTTTACATTTGAGTAAAGTCTTATCTAACACATATGATTTAAAATACGGGGGAAAATATTTTTTTTGATGAAAGTCCGGGCCTTCTATATCTAATATTAAGACATTTATGGTCTTTTATATGTTTTTCTTAATGTGAAAAAATACTTTTTTTTAAATATTAAAGCACCTGTGGCTCACACATCATTTGCCATAAATAGGTGAAATGTAGCGGAAAAATTGCGTTTTTTTATAGTAGGTTTAGTGGATCGTAAACAGACAAAAAAATTAAAACTATTTAAAGTTATGGTGTTGGTTCAAAGTTTTCCAAAAAAGTGATTAAATTCTGTTTATTTCGTAATTTTAAGTAGCTAATTTGTAATTCATATTTTAAGAGTATTACAATCAGTTGATAGTGTACGTGGCTGTTATATCAATTGATTAAAATACTCTTAAAATTTGAATTACGAATTAGATATTTAAAATCACAAAAATTAAATTTAAAAAAATCACGAAAAAAAACATAATTTAATCACTTTTCTGGAAAAATTTGGTCTACCACCCTAACCTTAAAAAAGTTTTTATTTTTATTTGAGATTTACTAAACCTACTCTAAAAAAAATGCAATTTTTCAGCTACTTTTCACAATTTTAAATCAAATGAATTATGAGCTACAGTTGCTTTAATATAAAAAAGATTTTTTTCCCCACTAAGAAAAACACACCAAAAAACTAAAAATTTCTTAATATTAGAGATAGAAAAACAGAACTTTCATAAAAAAAACTTTTCTCTCTGTACTTTAAGACACATATCTTAGATAAGACTTTTTCTCAAATATAAACATACATTGTCAAAAAGAAACCAAATAAGGGGTGTCCTTATACATTTGAGAAGCATTGGATAGAGCTAATAATATATAAGATTTATATAGGTCAAATTATTAAATATAATATTTACTTACTATCTTTAAACAGTAATGAAACTTGAATTCCAGTTTCAAAACTATATATATGTATATATATATTCTAATCTTACTAGAAATAATACATTGTAACAAATTCTAGTTGAAGATGGGATGTTTCTGATAAAATATTATTTTATTTTGTGTAACATTAATCTAAATCAACAAGCTCTCTGGTATTCCATCTAAATGAATCACTAATCAATTAAACTCAATTAAACACCTTACCAAACTCTAAGGAATTAATTTTTAGTGGTATCATTTTGTAGAGATCTTAAGCCTTTATGTGGCCAGAAGAAAGTAGAAACACACGTGACAAGTGTCGGCACACATCATAAACATATTTAGTGCAAACATTCTATAGATAGCTTTACATTTATTATCCAACCTGAATTAGGACTCTTTTGTAAGTTCGTTCACAGCTGATCCCATTTTTGGCAAAAGTCCAGGCCCAGTGCAAGGTAATTAATGAGGGTGTAAATAAATAAATGTATCTTGTATTTTGTATATTAAATTAATGAGTGGCTGTTTTTATCAAGGTCATGAACTCGTTGAGCACAAAAAGGCAAACAGCTGGAAGAGAAGAAGTTTCTTTTAAATGTAACTAGCTCGTCTAAAGTATTTAGCTGTCCACCTAAGTTTCTTTTAATAAAAAGCTCCCCAAGATCATAAAAAAGAAGTAATATAAAAAAATTAATTATATTTTATTAACATAGCTATCTATTCTATACGTAGCCATAATTTTTCTTACTTTCAATCTGATATTAATTAATATGTTTGAAATATACCACAAATGATCTAATGTTGGTGAACGTCACAATTTTAAATTAAAACAGCATTAACCAGATTCGGTGGGCACATAGTCTAAAGCGCTACTTTCACAATAGACTAGACTACTGATGATGGGGATCGTAGTTCATTTCTGGTCGGGTGTATTTAGAGTAGTTTTTCCTCAATCGTTTCCCACTATCTCTCTCTCTCATTCTCTTTCCATACAAGGGTGGGTACACTTCCTCTAAATTTAGCCTTACTAATCCCCGGTCCATTAGCATAGTTAGTTAGGTCTCCTGGTGGTCTAGGGGTAAGGTGGCAGACTTCTGTGCTGGGGGTGCGGGGTTCAATCCTCGGTCCCGGCACAGATTTATCTGATTACCAAACCCTTCCTTGACCTCTGATAAGACGTGTATTAATCACAACTTTTGAATGTGTGGAATGCCAGGCCTCCAATCGTGGTTCGGATCCCACGTTAAACTGTAGGTCCTCCATTTCATCTCACAATCACCTTACCATTACATATTAGCGTAAGTGGGTACAACCCGAATTGGTAGTAAGACGCGATGCTACATTAGCATATTTAATACATAATAGTATAACCCGAATGGGTAGTAATATGTGGTTCTAAAAAAATAGATGATTGAGTTTTGTTAGGTAATAGTAGGGAAGGTGTGGCAAGAAATGTTGAAATTCATTATAAGCTAGTATGGAAATAGGATTAGAAGTGAAACTGAAAAGACTGAACATATGATCCCAAAGAGAACACAGCTTGAGGAGGTTAATTTAGAGATTACTTAGAGCAACATATCATTTGACAGGGTTAATGAGTCTAAATATCTAGGAACAAATTTAACTAGTAATAAAGATATTAGATTGGAAATCAGGAAAAGTATAAATACAGTCGGGAAATGCATGATATTACTCACTCAATAGTTGTTGTGATTTTGCCTTCTGTCGAGGAATGTAAGACTCAGAATACACAAAACAATAATTTTACCTGTTATTCTCTTTGGGTGTGAAACGTGATCTCCTACCTTACATTACGAAAACAAACTTAGAATGTTCGAAATCAAGGTGCTTAAGAAGATATTTATTGCAAAAATAAATGAAGATACTGGGGGTGGGGGGGTGGAGGAGGTTTCATAATGATGAGCTACATAATATGTACTCATCACAAGAAACTGTTAGGATAATCAAGTCTCGTAGATTACGGTGGGTAGGAGATGCAGCGCTAATCTAGAACCTTATTCAGGGTACTGAATGGAAAACCCAATGAGAAAAGACCTGTAGGTAGACCTAGACACAGATGGGAGGATAACATTAGTATTTACCTGAAATAGAAAGGGTGTAATGAGGTGGACTGGGTAGGACTAACTCAAGATAGAGACAGGTGGCTTACTTTTCTAAGTTTGGCAATGAAATTTCAAGTTCTAATCGCATAGAGTGGTAAAGTGTGACAAAACAAGCATTTATTTTAAAAGTATTAATTCCATTATAATTTTTATTTATTTGTCCCTAAAAATTAAGCTTTAATCTACAAGTCAAAATTATATAGGCCTATAAATGCTGCTAGATGTCGATGGGATACCATTTTACACCTATCTAAGCGTCAAACTCAAAAAGTGCTAATAGAAACAGTTCCAAATTTCGTTAGAATCACGGATAAATATTGAGGATATCCATATAAGAGGTACAGAGGGAAAAGGAGGAAATTCACACTACACACATTTTCCAGGACAACAACTTTTATATCTTAAATTTTTAAACGACCTCAAGAGACAATTTTAAAAAAAATTGACAGATACCTCTTTTAATTCTAATATAAAGTGAATTAGAAAGGTTTCATGATTGTCTAACAGATGGAAGCACTAACTCAATTTGAGTTAAAATAGTACTTTCCTCCTTTTACCTTGCACCCTTAATATTATTTGGACTATTTGAGAGACATTTTATTTCAGAATACCCGAATCAACGGGCACTAGATTTTAAAGAGGTCAGTATGTCTTCTTTGGTTTGTCAGTGACGGAAAGATCATGTTAAGATTCAAATCCTCGTAAATTGAGGTAATTAAAAAAACTTATTTTAGCGATCTTCTACGCAAATATGGGTGCACTTGATATAGATTATAACTCATTAATCCCTACCTTTTTATTGTAGATGTGTGGAAAAACTCTGGCTCTAAAACTCACTAACGAATCATTGTTATGACATGTGGTAGTATAGTAGGCTTAAGATAAAATATCATTCTAATATGATGGATGTCCCTTCGATAAACCTCGCTAACAAGAAATATGGATAGAACCTGTATGTCACTCATCTGTTGAAACGCTCTTATCAAATGATTTGTATACAATCAAGCCAATAAGAAATACTTTGCCAAAATATAACGGATTCGATTATTTAGCAAGTGAGATTTGTGAGTGATCGATTTATATCGAATATTGGATTTTAGTGAAAATTAGGTCTAAATTTAATTTATTTTAAATTAAGATGATTTAGTACAATCTTTCTCAAAGTGTGGTCCATGGTAGAGTATCAAGTGGTCCGCAGGATTTCTGAAAGTTTCGTAGTAATAATTAATTATCGCTATGGTTGGGAAGTTCGAATTCTCGAATCACCCGAATTCAATAGTATTCGAGAGATTTGAGATTCGTAAAAATCCCAAAATCTATCTAGATTACAATAAAGAAGACCTTGACTTGATATAAACATTTTAAGTAAATGGTAAAAGGAATTTTATGAACTTGTATAGTTGGGAGAGTAACAAAAAAAAACATTTAAAAAAAAAGTAGTTATATTTGTTGTCTATGACGTAATTTACATGACAGATAAATTGACATTTGTCAGTGACACACAGTATAAACACAAAAATGGTTAAATTACATTTTAAACATTTTCCCTCTAATTAAAATTTTGCATTTTTAAAGATTCGATGACTCATAATTGTATTCAAGATTAGAAGGAAAATTTAAAATTCGGATTCATATAGGACTCGACCAATCTATAACTATCACATAGTACAAAAATTTGAAATACAAAATATTAAATCTGAAATTTTAATATTAGGCTGTATTTGTTTTCTCAGTAGACACAAGTCAAATAAAAAAGCAAATTTGTACCTTCTTGTGGGGAGCGTGAGAAAAGGTCGGTGTTTTTGCAGTTTTTATGGCAAAATATTTTTTTGGCTAAAATAAATAAAATATTGCTCAAGTACAAACATAGAAATTAATTTTCTTCTCATGGTGACCTCAACATTTCCTGAATATCTGTCAAGGGTGTCCTGGAATTTAATGACGTCTTCTTCTCATTTAAAAAGTTTCTCATCTTATGTCGCTATGCTCATGACAGATAGTCAACAATTATCGATATCAACATATAAATAAAATTAAACTTAAATTTGTACTGAGGTAATATTTTATTTTATTTTAGCAAAAAAAAGTTTTGCCATAAATACTTCAAAAATACCTTCCTTTTTCGGGTCCCCTTCCATTCCACCTTAAGCCAACAAATCTGAATAGTTATCTATAAAATAAAAGTATCTGTTCAAAATGATAAAACAATATTATCTACTATTTAAATGTAATTGTATGATTTTTTAAACATTTAATTTAATAAATTAATTTTTGATATGTATGTATATTCTCAAAATGCAATCGCCTAAAAATAATGTTTTTACCTCATAGATTTAAGATACCCCTTTCGCCTCTCTTCTCCCAGAGCCCCGGTGGTCCCCAAGTGCACATATATATTCCATTTGGTGGTCCTCTATCTCAAAAATTTTGAGAAACACTGTTTAGTGGATCCATCAGTTATGATCATCAATCTTACATAATTTTATTTTATTTCGCATAGCTTATCAATGGGTTTATTTTTTATGGACAAAGGATTCATACTACAGCGTATTATATCGGCTAAAAAATATCCCAGTTTGTATTTTACCCCAATTTATTATAAAACAATATAGCTAGTAGAATATCACAAGTACATAAAATTGTTGAGATCTTAAAAGGGATAATGCATTCATCAAAGTTTAAATATAATAGGTTCATTATTAATTAATATATATATATATAGATATAATATTTTTTTATTGCTGCATTTTACAACCTATTTGGGTTACACGCATATGTACCAATTAAGCTAATGTATTTAAGTATGAGGAACGTTGGATTTAGAGGAGATGTATATGAGTTTTTGTGCAGGGAGAGTGAAATACTATTTAGGAAAGATCTCCTTCGGTAGACCCGACCGGGATTTTAACTCCAACTTCCCGTCATCAGCAGGCCAGTCTAACAAAAGAGTGACGCCTTAGACCAGTGGTTCTTAAACTGTTATTACTCGTGGCCCCCTAAATATCCTAAAATATTTTCGCTGCCTCCTAGTTCTTATTAACATCTCGTTCACTATGATTTATTTTAAAATAGTGGTTTTATTTACTGATTATAATAACAAACAAATAAAAAACAACAGAAATTAACTTACCTAAATGCATTTAATGAGACCTCTGTTGTTGAATACTTTCTATTAATTTGTCTATTCTAGTTTCAATTGTAATACCTAATGCTATTCGCATGCAAGCGTATAACCCGAACGGTTATTAAGACGCGGTGCTAAATAAAAAAAAATATTCGCAAGCAGGAGTTGATTCGGAGTCAATTTTTCTGCTTTGTTTTAATATTTATTGCTGTGGAAAATCCTTTTTCACATAAATTAGTATGAACAAAGGGCAGAAAATTTTGAATGGTGATGGTAAACAGATGGGGATTATCTGGATTATCCATGATTTCTACTATATGTGCTTCCCTCTTCTCCATTACCGCAGAAAATTGAGATTCTACTGTACCTACATGCTTACGATCATCGAATTCTTTCTTCCAAAACGTAAAATTTAAGATAATTGACTTCAGTAATACGCGAATAACATTTTAAATTATTTTTCCGAGGCTCCTCAAACACTTTACGTGGCCCCCGGTTAAGAATCGGTTCCTTTAGACTATATACGGCTACCGAAGTGGATGTCTCATTAGTCATTAATAAATAATCTTTAATAGGTCTTTAATAACCACACACTTTGCTGGAACGGTTTATTACGGGCGAATATAGTTGATCAAACCTTTAAAAGATTATGAATTAATTAACCTTTAATATTTAATAAATGCAGTCTCATCAAATATTTCAATAATTTATGTCTTGTTACGACTCTCCTACCTATATTTTTTTATTTGAAAATAACGAGAAATTAAACGGTAGGAGTAGGGTAAAACCAAATTGGGAATATTTTCCGTGTAGATGCTATATACGCCATAGTGTGCGCCCATCTTTACTCTAAAGGATGGATTTGAGAAAGGCAGCTTAAATGACGTGCACCTGTATTAGCGTGGAGGCAAGTTAGGAAAACCACATTGATGAAAAAAAAAAGGATGTAGAAAGCCACCCTCAGTGTACTGGGCCGATAATTTAAATTTAATTACCTTGCTAACGGCAACCAAGTATAGTGTGAGTCAAACGCCTTAGATCAAATGCCCACCGGTGACGGGCAAATTGTATTCAATTGTTAACTCTAGTAGCTGACTTGCTGACTGACCGCTATTCGAGATTTTGAAGTATCTTTGGTAGGGGAAAGTGATAAATGTATGTAGATAAAAAAAAGTAGTCTTAAAAGGTCTTGGTTGAAGCTTTTCTTTTACGTTTCTCTGGTAATAATATACTTTAGCTATCATTCACTTTTTCCAAACTTATTTCTTTCTTTCTCTCATAGTTTATACATCTACCTCCTTCTATCTTTTAATATCTCTATTTCTACCTTATTGTTTAGACCCATGTCTGCAGTTCTAGTGCCTTCTCTTTTACCAAACATCTATCATGTATTCTTTTTTTGTCACTGTCTGCCACTGCCTGCGTCTTTCTACCCCCTTACCACTTTTATGTCACTTCCTATAAATGCTTACGTCTTTTTATAATTTTCAAGCTTGGCCTCCATTTTATGAATCTTCATTTATTCCTTCCGGTCACTGTCTAATTCCACCTACCTTTAATGTTACTGTTTTCATTGACATCTCTTTTTCAGATTATCTCTTTCTGCCTTTGACTATAATTGCCTTGTTTTTCTTATTACAATCAATATAATGCCTCTCTTCACGGTCTATATCTTAATAACTCTTTTGTTACTGTGTATCACAACCTTTCTATTTTTGTGACTGCACCTCACTTACGTCTTATTTCTATCCCTGTTCATCTCTTCCTATTTATATTATTACCTTAATATTTATGTTAGGCCTAGTTAATATCAATGTCTCCCAATTTATATTATTGTCTGTAGTTTATTCATATTACTGCGTATCGTTGTCTTCTTCATCTTCCAATCATTGTGTATTCCTTTCTCACTCTCCCTATTACTGCTCACTACTGCGTTTAATTAATGCCACTCTCTCCCGCTTCCTCCACTATACTTACCCGATTCCTCACTTAAAATACACGACACGACACTTCACTACACTACGTCACTGTTTATCACTGTTTTCCTCTTTTGATATTGTCTTTATTTAATTTATTGTGTTATTTGTCTTTTTTTTTCACTATCTATAGCTAAATCCCTCTTTATATCACAGTTATTCTCTCCTGACTTATTTTTGTTTCGTATATTTTTACTGTCAGTCTGTCAATGTAGTTTGCTCTTTGCTCTAGTAATTATATTGCTTCCTCTCGCTTTGTCACCACACTTCTATAAACACTGCCTCTCTCTCATACTGTTGTTTATCTCTCTTTCTCTTTCTTGATCTCTTGCTGCATCACCCTCCTTCCTCCCCACCAGTGTTAGGTCCACCTTTCGTTTTGGCCGCGTGCTTCTCATTGTGGATTCTTGGAGCGTGCGTGTGCCGCTGTGATTATAGAGACACAAATCATCGGTGTCATGATAGCTGATCCAACCGCCACCAACAGGTGCCCCAGTGACCAGTCTCTCGGCGAGACCTGCCACTTGTTCGACCAGTGTACCCGACAAAAAAACAAACAAAAACAAGGACTGCAGTGGAGGTCCGCGATTGGACAAGTCGTCTACCGGAGTAGAGGGACCCACAAAGGTGGTCTTGCGTCAGACTGGATGGCCGGTAATGGTAAGGCCGATGTTCGAATTTCAACGGGAATGGTTTTCGAAATGGTACTGATCCATGTAATTTTACCATCCTCTCTCAACGATAATGCTGTTACATTATCTAGAAATCTCATCACTCACCCCTAGCCCAACACCTAATATTAAGTTGTTAGTTACAATAGCGTTACAAGCAGTAATGAAAAAATACAAGAACAAAGCAATGATGTGAATAATGTTTAGACCCACAACAGTGATCGTATGGTTTATGGCATCAGTCTCAGAATAAACTGAAATGTTAATGACACAGGAATGATATTTGAACCCCGGCTGGGAGTACTAAGAATGTACATTTATTAAAAAACAAGTCCACTCCTGTTCCATGAAAATGCGGCTACATTTCTTCTAGCCTCTACCTTCATAATCCCCACCTCATTATTGTAAATATTCAGATAGCCTTGAAGGGTAGTAAGATGCAAATTAGAGCTAGATAAGACATTGCCTGTTTGGTGGTCGCATGGTATACGGCATCGAAATATACTGAATTGCTGATGCTGAGATGATCGGGGTTCATATCTCGGTCGGAGTCACTGAGTATGGATTTTCATGAATAGTTTCCTACTCTATTTCCACGCAAATGTGGGTAAATTTACTTTAAATTTTACCTTTCTTGAAAATACCTTCAACGATTTTGTTTAAAATTGGTATCGTGGGTCTATTTCACATTATAAATTAAAATATATGTTTATTTTTATAAAATAAAATAATATAAAGGTAGTTTACTCACGACGAGTTTTAGAAAGTAAGATTTTTTTAAATGGCCTTGGAAAGTTATTTTAAAATGAATATCTGGGAATTGTTTTTCATGATAAATAAGAATAGGTTTTTATTTTAACAAATTAAAAATATTTTGAGAGTAGCCTACTACTACTACTACTACTACTACTACTACTACTACTACTACTACTAACTACTAGCTACTACTACTAACTACTACTACTACTAACTACTACTACCCGTTCGGATTATACGCACTTACGCTAATGTGTAATCTTAGGGTGATTGTGAGATGAAACGGAGGACCTACAGTTTAACGTGAGATCCGAACCACGGTGGAGGCCTGGCATTCCACACATTCACAATTTGTGATTAATACACGTCTTGTCAGAGGTGACGGAAGGGTTTGGCAATCAGATAAATATGTGCCAGGACCTAGGATTGAACCCCGCACCCCCAGCACATAAGTTTAACCCCTTACCACTAGACCGTCAGGTCACCAGCTTATAAATAACTAATTTTTGAAAATTGGAAATTTATTAAAATATTTTAACATATTTGCCTAAATGTTATGTATAGAAAATGTGATTAACAAAATGATTTGTTAGTTTGTCTGATAAAAATTGACTTAAGAGTAGCTTATTACAATTCTATTTTTGAAAATTTTGTTCCAATATATAATACACTATATGAGAAAATTATTTGTATTATTGTGTCTTATCATTTAATACTAGCAACAACATAGTGTTGTTTGATAGACTCTCTTTTGTTTTTTATATCATAATTATGAATATAATAACTAGACAAAAAAACAACTCTGGACTATGCAACTATTGACCAACTACGAAACCAACCATGCATAATTTCGTAACTATATCAAAGTGATCGATAAATCATTCTTTTATTTTGAGCTCAATTATTATAGATAATGAAAACAGAAGATAAAAGAGACAGGGGGGGGCAAAATCTATCGTGTTCAGAGTTTTGTGTTTTAAAACAAGTCACTATGTCCAATAAATTAATAAACAAGAAACATTTTATGAAGAAGAATAAAAAAATAGTGTAGGTAGAAGTTGGGTGAATTTAAAGAGGTAAGGGGGAAGGAAGAAAGGAATAGAATTACTAAGAAGTCATACTTATCAGGCAGAGGTCCCCGGGGCCGAGACAATCTACCAGGCGTGAAAATATTTCAAACGTTTAAGAACCTTCTTCATTATCTGGTTAATTTGATATTTAGTTTAGTAATTCAAACCTGCAATGTGTTGCCTCTCTGGTAGTGGGGTGGATTTTTATTCAAGTAGTCGGGATTCGATTCCTGATGGAGTTATCTGGAGTGAGGGTATGGGGGGTGTTATTTCATACCCAAAATTCCCTGTCCTCTCTCAAGATTAAAGTGTCAAGGTCTTTATTTTTTCTGTTTTTTATATCGAGCTAAGAGAGGTTCTGTATTAACTCGATCATTTGGCACTTCATCTGTCTGTCCAGATCTTTGCCACGCAATAACTGTCAAATTCATAAATAACTTTTAACGAAATATGACCGGGACATTCTTTGAACCTAGGCCTAACAAGATATTTACATTTTTTTTTCCACCGGTCTGGTTATCCGTTTAAAGATGTCAGCTACTCAAACATCTGTCTATCTGTTTATTTTATGAAAACGGACAATATGGATGGACCATTTCTAACAAAATTTGGCAGAGATATCCTTATACATAGGCTAAACTATGTGTGTACACTTCCTTTGCCATGAACGGTATCAGCCTTGCCTTGTTGAATAACACACTGGCCCTATCTTATAGGTTACACCATAGTATAAACGTGCAAGGTTATCTTGCTACCTTTAAAGGTAAACGTATTGTACATAGCTTTTCAATATGATAATCCGTTTCAATATGGTAGCCGCCTGTGAGGTTTTTCGTAGAGTAGATCATCTCAAGTTAATTTAATTTATAATTCTAAGCAATCGATCGAATAGAGCCTACCTAGAGCGTATTTTTTTTAAACTGACATTTATTATAAGACTGACGTCCATAGCCACTTGAACCATTGCTATTCTCTATGAATATAATGTACTATTGAATGTAATATTAATTTTTTTTAATGTAGCTTTATCACCATGGAGAAGTTATCTACTTCAAATATAAGGAGCCTTAATTACCTGTTTGGTGTTGATGGGCCTATAAACTCCCAATAGTAATTATAATAAATCCAAGTAGAAATTATTAATGGAGGTATTTAAAAGTAAAATACTAATAGAGATCTTAAAACTGTAGTAACGATAAAAACATGACACAAATATTAGCATGATGTACTGAGCATTTTTTGAATGGAAGGAGCGAGGTAGTAAAAAACACTTTTTTTTTGTCATGTATAAATATCTGGTTTAATTTTATGCCCATATTGATTTCAGTAGATCTTGAATATCCGCCATGGACACTGCGTAATTTGACCAGGATATATTCTCTTCATTTAAAAGTTTCTTGTTAAAATTCACAATGTTCATGATGATTATTTAACTTCTGTTGAGATCAATATATGTAGAAAATAAATCTAAATATATCTATTGAAACAATATTTTATCAATTTGGCAACCAAAAAGTTTTTTATCGTAAAAATTGCTAAAGTACAAGTCTTAATTAGCATCCCCTTTTATATCCCTTTAATGAGGGTGTAATTCACTAAAACACTACTTCATTTGCGGATAGCGTGTCATGAGGTTAGCACAGCAAGCCTTTCAGCGTTTATCTCAGATTTCTAGACCGGAGCCACTGCTTCTTTATTCAAGTAGCTCATCATTTGTGTTCACAATGATGAGTTTGACCCCGTTACAGACCCACTGCTTTACAAATAAAAGTTTTGAAAGCACCGGGGATTGAAACCGGGACCTATGGACTATGACCACTAGACCACAGAGGTGGTCCTTCCAATATTATATTGATTGAATTACATAGTATTTTAATTGTTGATAGCCATTACTAGCTCTAAGTTGTGACAAAACTAGAATATTAATGGATGAAAAAAAGAATGACCATTAGACTATGAGATTGTCTTATCATAGTTAATCTTCTTTGCCCAACACACACGTTATTAGACGCATGCCACCCAGAAGCATTACCAATAAAATAGTTGAGCTTTAGTTGTAAGACCCACCTCGGTGACGTAGTTGGCTAACGCGCTAGTCGTGTTGAGCTCGACCACCGAGGACGGGGAGATCGAGGTTCGAATCTCGGCCGGGCGAACTGGGAGGGGTTTTTCCTAAATGGTTTTCCACTCTCCCTCCACGCAAATGCGGGTTCACTTCCTCCAAATTCAACACTCCCGATTCCTAATCCATTAGCGTAATTAGTACTTTAGCGTATAACCCGAACGGGTAGTAAGACGCGGTGCTAAATATTATTATTTAGTTGTAAGGGCCTTCTGGAAGGCCCTTTTCCTTACTAGATTCCTACTATACGCCTGTTAATGTTAGTGTTAGCTTGGCTTTCCCCAATATCATGACGTTCTTAATAATTATTTAATTTAATTTTTAAACACTACGTCTTATCACCCGTTCAGATTATATTCACGTGTAATAATTACTATAATGTGTGAAGGATTAGAGAGACAGAATTTACAGGAGGTGTACTACATTTGCGTGAAGAAAGTGGGAAAGACGTAATTTACATTTAGATAATATATATTTTCACTAAAGCAAGTTTACTTTATTTTTTAGTTTTAACAGATGTGATAGTGGTTGCCCAGACTACTAGTCTACTTACCAAAATGGAAAGAAAGAAACCAAATCAAAATTTAGTGCATCTATGTACAATTTGTGCATAGCTCAATCCCAATTAGCTACTATTAAAGATATTGTGGCCTATTTATTAAGCGCTTCGGTGGCCGCATCGTCTATCATGCTACTTTCAAAGTAGATTAGACTGCTGATGATGAGGAGATCAAGGTTAAAATCTATGTCGGGTGTACTGAGTTTTTTACCCAAACTGGTTTTGCACTCTCCCTTCACGCAAATGTGGGTACATTTCTCATAAATATAGCCTCCCTAATCCTTAAAAGCATTAGCGTATGTAGTACATAAGCGTGTAGTCGGAACGGATAGTAAGACGTGGTGCTAAAAAAACTTATTTATTTTTATCACCAATACAAACATCGCAACAAAAATAAATTGGCTAACAAAATAAACCAAAATTTCATTTATTGACTTTGTTCCTTTCTTCAGCGTTTGATTACATTTATTGAAACATCACATTACTATATAGTTTATATATTATATACCAGAAGAAGTACCCAGCGTTACCCCTGTCAACGCTTTTCTTTTCTTAAAATATACAGAAAAGAAAGCTTCATTTTTATTTCCTCCAACCAGGTTTTTAAGTAGTTTAATAATTAAAATCCAAATCTTAAAATTTCTGTGTTGAGGTACACATGTCCGTGAGCAGGTGTTAATCATTTTAAAATTTCAAACCTCTACTTACAATAGATATCGCGCAGTGCTCACGACAGACAAACTCTTCATTTTATTAATATATTATGTAGTATTGTAAGCCTACTTATTAATAAATAAATGCTTCACAAAAAATGTGTTAACGTTGTAATCCGTCGTAGAATCATTTTTCACGTATATAACGTACAGAGGACTCTTAAACTCAAACTACAATGAGGGATCTGAGTCAATAATTTAATAGCTGTAGGGGACATGGTGATCTAGGGGTAGAGTGTCAGACTTTTGTGTTAGGAGTCCATGGTTCAAATCCCGATCCCGGCACAGATTTATCTGATTACCAAAGCCTTACTTCACCTCTGGCAAAGTGTGTACTTTCACGCTTTGTGAATGTGTGGAATGCCAGGCCCCCACCGTGGTTCGGAACCCACGTTAAACTGTAGGTCTCCTCTGCTTTCTACTATCATTATTATCACGTACCATCCTATCATCTGGGGATAATGGGATTCACCTTAATGGTGTCCCCACCTCAGAAACGAATTCCTCCATACGCCAGGAAAGCAGAGGTAAGATAAGTTCGAATGGCCGGGATTTAGAGCATTAGCCTCACCCCACTTTAATAAGTGTGTATAAGCGAA
>CABFWB010000157.1:228429-251517 GCA_902151455.1 Timema bartmani | reverse complement strand
TGGTAGAGAGAGAGAAATAGAAAAAGAGAGTGAGAGTGAGAAGGTGGGTGGGGTAGGAGGGGTGACTCGCGCTTCTACTGGACTTGGAGAATCCAAATCATCGCGATCCATGGCAGGTGGACCGCACATTGTCCCAAAAAACCCATCCCCCTTGAGGGCATCAAACCCTTAAACACACACGAACTTAAAAAAAAAACAAGAAAAAAACCAAACTAATTTATATATACATAATATGTGTGTGTGTGTACAATCTCATGAAAAACTTCGAAACAAATGAATAATTATATTCTACCCTTTCGTCATACAGATATCAATAATAATTTAGTTACCTCTGGCAGAAATAAGGAGACCTTTATCTTGAAACTTTTATCTTTATTTTTATTTTCTACCCAAGAATGAAGTGGATAGAACTAATTTGTGGTTCTTGTCAACCTAACAAGCTGAAATAAGGGTGTTTTTTTTCTTTCTGCCCCTATTTAATATTTCTTCAGCCCTAACAATGAAGAATAGTCTACTTCATTAAGTCAGTGATTTGGAATTATTAATGATTTACTATGTGAAGATAGCTTGACTAACTAGGTTTATTTGGAGGGTTAGCAATGGGTTTTTAAGGTATGTCTCGTATCAACAGGTGTAAAAAAAGTGTTTTTTTACGCTGTGAATCTCCAGGTTTTTTACGTTACGCAAGAATTCCTTATGTATATTATCAGATACTAAAGAGATTTTATGCCACTATTAAATAAAATATAATGAGTATCAACGACTTTTTTTTTCCATAAGACAACTTTTTGTTGTCAAAAGTACTCAAATTGGACGCTTGCTATCCAATGAGTGTGTAAAACAATTACTACGGTTTCAGTCAAGCAGGTATATAAAATAATTATAGAGCTATCGTATGTTTTATGTCCTACAATTAAATATGTTTACAACTATTATCTTTAGAGTAGTATCCTCAATAATATTGACTTGTTTCAACATTTGCTGCATTAACGCGAGGGTATTTGAAATAATTATTTTATGACTAAAGTTGAACACAAGACGATAATAACCTTAAGAACGGAGTCATCTAGGTACTGGCGTTTATTATATTGACCTGGAAAGCCAGAGTTCGCAACCCATTTGGGTGAGTTTTATTAGTGTATAGTCTACAATAATCTTACCATGCGAACTATATTGACCCGTTTCGGTGACCGCATAGTCTAACGCGCTACTCTGCCGATGACGGGAAGATCAAGGCTCGAATCTCAGTCGGGTGTATTGAGGGTGGTTTTTTCAAAATAGTTTTCCACTCTTACTCCACACAAATTCGGGTACACTTCCTATAAATGTAGCCTTCCAAATCCCTAAAACCATTAGAGTAATCAGAGGATAAACGTATAGACCGAACGGGTAGTAAGAGATGGTGTTAAAAAAAATAACTATATTTAATTGACTTGAAAAACCATTGTAGTAAGAATATGACTGGGTCATTTAAATGTCAGCGTGATTATCAATGAATTGGAAGGTCGCAGCTCGAAACCCAATTGGTTTTATTTTTATCAGACCATAGCCTCCCATCATATTTTCTGGCAAATTATATTGCACTGACTTCCAACCATCTTTATTCAATGCATTCTATTAAATAAAATTCATTAAGGGAATAAAGTAGGCCTGTATTTAAAATCTCGCATCGGCGATCCAACCCATCGCTATAGTGTTGTTTTTAGCACCGCGTCTTACGACCCATTCGGGATGAACACTTAGGAATTAGTTACACTAATGGTTTTAAGAATTAGGAAGGCTATATTTATAGGACGTGTACTCGCAGGAGGGAGAGTGGAAAACCATTTTGGTAAAAAGACCCTCAGTACACCCAACCGAGATTCGAGCCTCAACCATCGGCAGTCTAGTCCACTGCGAGAGTGACGCCTTGGACCATGCGACCATCTAGTGTTAGACTAGATTACAGATGACACGGATATCGGGGTTAGAGTTCTGGTCAGAGGTACTAAGAATATTCTTTTTATTGAATAGTTTACCACTCTCCATTCATGCAAATGTGGGTAAATTTTACTTTGAAATTCTACCTTCTCTATCCCTATCCCATTACCTTAATTAATGTATGCATAATATCTGAAAGACACATTTAAAAAATATTGAGGCAGTGAATGTTTTTCACTCATGAGGACAAATGAGGGGCTACTTGAATGAAAAAGTGGTGTCTCCGGTCTATAAAACTGAGATATATAGCCAAAGGGCTCGATTTTCTGACCACATGACACCCTCTATCAGCAAATGTTGGCACTATATTCGCCAACATGCGGCGGCCACTCGGTTGGTATAGCTCGCTTGCAGGCTGACACTATAGAGTTATCTGTACACATATTAATAATCGACTCTTACACTATACATTATAATAATCATGACTGACACCTCATCTTAGTCGGCAGCGTGTTTGTCTTCTGATATAAAGATCCCGGGTTCGATTGCTGGCCTGGCCGAAAAATTTATCAATAGTGAAATGTGGGTTTCCCCTTTCACAGTGATGAATAAACGGCTGGGGGCTGGATGTTGTGTTTGTTGTAGATTTAAGTTTTTTATAAGTGTGTTGATATAATCAGTTGGTTCAGAAAGTGCACGTTGAATACCTTGAATAAATGAAAATGAAAACATAATAACCATACTTACATTTATAAATAATCTTTAAAATGCATACCACAGTAGAGAATAAAGGGGCAATAAGGTTATAATTAAAGGTTCTTACTACTTTTTATTACTGTATTAGATACTTAAAATTAAAATGCTATTTCTATCTTCAAGTTCCGTCTGGTTTAAAGACATATTTTTATTGGGTTCGGAACACTTGCGCTGAATGATTCCTGCACGGAGTGACACTTGCGCGGAATCACCCCATATCCAGCAAGCTTGGTTGTGACTCCAGATGGGGTTGTGACACTTGCCCGGAATGCCTTTTTTTTCTATTCTTATATATTCATACACCGTTTATTATTTTAAGATACTTTTAGCCGATAGGATTTCGTTTCCAGTGAACACCACGTGGAAGTAGTCTCTTTTCGTTTCCCTTGTAATTTTTCGATTATAGTAAGCTCATCAAATATTTTTATTTATATAATTTATTATTTGTATTGTATTCTCATTTTAATTTTCATTCTGTTTTTTGTTCAGTTTCTTTCTATCCCTAGGCCTAGAGTGATTGTTTTACTCTAATTTCTGAAAGTAGACCACCAATTTAAGGACATTTTTAAGATTTCCATTTCCTTCAATTTTTTTCAAGGCTTCACTAATGGCGTTATCAGACTTGATTGCTGATTTTTTCTTTTCTTTCTCTCGAAGTTGAGAGAATTTTTGTCGTGTGTCCATGGTACTCAGCATCTTCTCGGAGGGTGTTGCACAACGAGTAGACATTCGGATGTGCCCTAAAAACCAAACTGTTTAACCTTCGGTTCCAACCTTCAGAAACGTTGTTTGTCCGGTGACACCTTTCGGAACATTTCCAAATATCTCTTGAAATAAATAATGACGTTTTCGATCCATTGATCGACAAAGTAATCGTCAAAATCCCGGAGTTTTTCATTTTCAGGTGCGTCTTCTTGTAAGCGTAACCAAGGATCGTCAATCTTATTTAGTGGTAGGCCTATGTGTGCCAGTGCATCAAACATTCAAATGTGAAACCAAACTTCTTCGTTTGCCTTATGCTCAGTCACTAGACCCAGTTCTTGCACTTTCCTCCAAATACACCACTGGTTGAAGTGATAGTTGCAACTGTAAATATTTGCTGATGGGAACAAAGATTTTACTGACTGAATAATGGCCCTCTTAAAATCAGTAACAACAGATTATGGATTCCAGCCAGGCACGCAGTTTTTCACAGCTATAAATAATCGGTCGTAGGTTTCACGCATCTTGTTCGGCAGAAGCACGTAGATGACAGGGATGGTATTAGTTTCTTTCAAAGAACTTCCCGTATCAACGTGGATAATGAATACCCGCCCAAACTACTTAATGGAACTTAAGAATGTTCCATAAGTAAAAAAGAAAAAAGAAAGAAGATGGTGTTAACAAGACAGCTTTAACTTTTGTTCTGGCAGACGTTATTATCCTATCCTGAGGCCCACGATTGTCATCCTGAAGAAGGAAATTTTCTCCATCGTTCATATTTGACAGTTGTTGAGGTAAGTTGACATCTCCTGCATGAGCCGGATCTTTTATTGGACCCGAAATGCAATGCAATGATTGTTTGGCACACTTGTTTGTGCTGGCATCGTCGTCATAAAGTCGTAACCACGATTAAAAAGCTTGCCAACTTCTTCTGCATGGATTTTCGAGATCGAGTCTTTTGCTCCCCTAGCTCATTTTCTGGCAATGGCCATTTGCTTTCTAACTTCATTTTATGCTAAGCCTGGGACACAACTATGTAATTGCTCTCCTAAAACTACATAGTTTTTAGTTGAAATACGCCCTTTACACTTTTTATTCTAATTATTTATACGGTGCCAGTGACATTCTCAGTTAAGTATATATTGATATCCGAGTACTACTTATGAGGATTGCAAGGTTATAATCTCGGACGAGTGTACGGGGGAATGGTCTGTAGTTTTCTCATTCACTTCCCAGACTAATGTGGGTGCACGTTCTTGAAACAACTTTGCTACTCCACACTTATTAGATTAATCCGTGAATAACTATTGTGTAGTGCCAATACAATATAAGTACATCTATAACACCCAATTATTGTGATACGGCCCCGCTTTGGGCGCCGATTATTGCGATACGGGCCCGCGATGGGCACCAATTATTGTGATACGGGATTATATATGTGATATTGCCCTATGATTGAGTATTATTTATAACGATAACGGGTTTTACGATGATGACGACGCGAGCATGCCTTACTGCGCACTTGCACGCGGTTATGTGATCTGATTATTTCTGATATTTAATATATTTAAATGAACAATACTTTTTATGTTGAACACGATTTATTTATATGATTACACCTTTAGTACTGAAGATATGATATAAAAATGACACAGTTTTTGTTAAATTACGGATTGTTTTTCCTGTGATATTACACGTTCCGTACTCTGAGTACTGTGTGCTGTGTAGATTTATGTTACTACTTTAATATATTACTGGCACTGTAGATTTATGTTACCGGCACTGCTATGGATTCATACGCACTAGCGGCTTATATATGACCTACCCTTTGCTTTTTGAACCCTTTGTCACCAGTGTCAACACTAACTAATGGAAAAACTCCTGGCGACCTGATGCTATGAAGGCTGGCTTCCTATTGGGTAGAGGGAGCCAGCGAGTCACACGTTTCTTCTAATACAACGGAGTTGATCTTTTGAAGAATTTTTTTTTAAAACGTAGTGTATTGAAATTACTTCTGAAAACGCGTGATTTTCCATGGATGAAGAATTAAAAGAAAACTTTACATATAATACTTTTAAGAAAAATAAACTTCATCTATGACTTTATGAATATATGAGAGGGGTCCAAAACAGTACAGCTTCAATATATATGTAAATTATTTTAGCGCCGCATCTTACTACCCGTTCTGGTTATACTCTTTGTACTAATTACGCTAATCATTTTAGGGATAAGGAAGGTTCTATTTAGAGGAGGTGTACCCACATTTGCGTTGAAGGTGAATGTTAAAACATTTTAGACAAACTACCTCAGTACACCCGACCGAGACTCGAACCTCTATCTCCCCGTGCTCGGCAGTCTAGCCTACTGCGAGAGTAGTGCGTTAGATCACGCAGCCACCGAAGTAGCTATAAGCCTATATTGAAACCGGGAATAAATATTATCTAAGCTCTTCCAAAGTCACAGTTACTCATTGAGTCAATTTTTTTTTGTAAGTTAATATTTATTATTTGTTCTTTTAATACAGAAATTACTAACGAAATAATCCGAGAGGATCTGTATAGGTCGTCGTATGGTATAATGAAATGCGTCACTTTCGTGATGGATTGGATTGAAGGTGAAAGGAATAAAATAATAGTTGGATGCGGTGAGGGTGTATTTTCCTTGAAGGATTCCCATTCTCCTTCCATGCAAACGTGGTTACATTCAATCTAAAATGATACCTTCATCATTTATATTTTAGTAGCGTAATTAATGTAACCCAAATGGGCATTAAGACAAAGTGGAACTAAAAAATCCCAGAGCTAGGATTGAGGATGTTAGATTAGCTTAAATGCACTTGAATCAGCAATAACAGAGGATGAGAAAACCAGGGTGAAAATCACATGCCATAAAATATAGCCGGGATTCGAAAACTGAGGGTGGCATGGCTACATGTAAATCTTAACTTTTAAGCCTTCAGGACATCGCCAGGGTAGTATTATATGTCCATACACTACCTTTTTATAATAATGAGTCTTCATCCCAAAGGTTGACCCTGATGGGCTTACCATCCGTATCCGTAGCTGGTGATACACTCAGCCCTTCGGCTAGTTAGTGCTGCCCACACCATCTGGGAAAAAGCATATGCTCTAAGAAAGTCCTGAAAGTGCGATAGTTTATCGTTGCTTTCCTCACTGGATTTCCATGAGTGAGCAAGAAAGAGCCTACAAATGTTTCCAGTATTCTCACATACCTTCCAGGGTTCTTTTACATGCCACAGTTGACATGAGACAAACGGCTTTACTCCTCGTCCAAAGGAAGTTGTGCTACGGATTTTAAGCACTTAATAAAATGTCAGTTAACCTCAGCCTGGTTTGAACCCGCAAACATCGGGTCCTGAGGGGAGAATCTTACCCCATGACCAACGAGTTCCCCTTCCTTTTTGTGAACGTAATGAATCCAGTCAATCATTTCAAAGAGTGGTAGGAATCGTCGCGCACGGGGACAATAGAAGAAAAGGAGTGGAAGACGGGGTTGGAGATTGGGGGAAGAGGGAGGGATTTGTTTGGTGATGATAATGCTACGTTCCCCTATCAGCAGGAGAACATACTCGAGATGGGATTATAATTGTATTACAAGGATTAAGTGCGATGATACAAGTAGGGTGATGTGGAACAGATACGAACGACCACCCTCAACCACTTGATCGGAAAAGTCCCCAGAAAAGAAGGGGAAAGGGATAGTGAATGTAGGAGTTTTTTGGTTGTTTTTTTTTCTGAGCAGGACATGGCGTTAGAAAGAATGACAAACGTTGTGGAACTAAATTTTATATTTTAGGCGTCTGAGCACCGACGTTAGAAATACCTATTTTAGGCTTAAGCGGCTCGTGTTTATTTCCGAAGCGGTGTGTTTGAATTAATTTAGGATTCATTTATGGGTTTTATCTAGTATCCAGATAACACACTTTGCTTGTATATGTATATATATATAGAGCGAGAGAGAGAGAAAATACGATTTAGTGCCATAAATCTTATTTTCACCGCGTCTTAGCACCCTGGTTAAACACTTACGTTAGTTACACTAATAGCAGATAGATGAGGGATGAATAAAATATTTTAAA
Source organism: Timema bartmani (assembly GCA_902151455.1). Lineage (NCBI taxonomy): Eukaryota > Metazoa > Arthropoda > Insecta > Phasmatodea > Timematidae > Timema > Timema bartmani. The sequence continues at coordinate 244,040 of CABFWB010000157.1, read as the reverse complement.
GGAAATGTACTCGCATATATCATGGAGGGGGAGAGTGAAACTATTTATGAAAAAACACTCCCACTACACCCAGCTGGGACTCAAAACCCGATATCCCCGTCATCGGAAGTCCAGCATAATTTTAAAGTGACACCTTAGGGTCTTAGACCATTCAACCACCGGCGCGGGTCAAGTTCATATTAGTCCTGTCTTCCAAAGGGAATGTTAATTTCTAAAATCACACTTTAACTAGTTAAGAGTTTTTTAATTGGTGTCTTTTAAAGCAATTAAACTTTATAGCTCGTAGAGTTTCTTGATTATAGTAAACTCAGAAACATTTATTAACTAGCTAACCTCCCTCTTCCCCCCCTCACCACCACTAAAACTGAGAATCAAACCAGAGACACTAAGATCTGGAGGACGACCACTTCCAATGCTCTCAGCCACGGCACAAGGTCATTTATTAAATCCAATTGCCACTTAACGATCACTTGAAATAAGTGCCTTCCTCCCTTTTGAAGCACGGTGGTGTAAGGTTGGCGTTGAAGATGCTTAGCTCCGCGAGGTTTTTATTATAATACGTTTCTAAGGTGGTTTCAGGCTCCATCGCTTTTTTTCCTACCAGAAGCCATTATGCTAAACTGAGCAGAGGTGATGAATGGCTGTACCGCCCTACTGATGTCTGCTAACTTCTGGCCACCCAGAGTGGTGTGTTTGAGGTTCATCATGGGATGGTCATCACGACAAACTACACACCTGGAAGAACAAACACTCTAGGCCAGGCATGTCCAAACCTTTCTCCGACTGAGGGCCACTTCAGTTCTTGGATAATTGGCTGGGGGATTTATATTAGATGTATAAAACCTAGTGCCTAAATGTAGTACATAAAAATACACCCACACACGCACCCACACCTATCCATACATACATGCGTTACACAAGTAACATTCCCATCAGCTACAAGATACTATTTTGTTGTTTATTTCTGAAATTTAATCACAGTAGAGCGTCGATAATTCAAACGTCAAAAATCGTAGTTGTCGATAGTCCGGATCACCAAGAAAAAATATTATTTATGAAAATAGCCACAGTGGTACCATTATCAGAGACATGGCCGCAAAAAAACCCACCCCAACCCTTGTTAAAAAAATTGAGTATTTTCTTTGTTGGATTTTTGCCTTATTATATATATTCCTTCAGAAATTATGATATTAATAAACAAAAAACAACGTGTAAGCTCGTTGCTAAAATCAAGTGAAAATGTTTCTAGCTTAACACTAAGTTTTCGTAAGTATCCTGACTATGATTTATTTTTTGTTTAGGTTTCAACAAATCGAAAACCTGGATTGTATCGATCCCCAATTCGTCCGAATTATCGACGCTCTACTGTATTTAAATTTGATCTGTCGGGCCGCACAGTACGTACTCGGGAGCCGCAAGTTGCCCTTGGGCTGTGGGTTGGACATATCGGCTCTAGGCTGTGGGGAAAAACCACTTTGTTACTGGTGTGCCCACGTGGACTTAATCTCTGATTAATTATCTTTGGTTCAACTCCCGGCTATAAATTTCAGGTGGAAGGGACAGGCAGAGTGCGAAGCTTATCGGGGACATATTTAATTTGTCGGGTAGTAAATAACACAAACAGATTTTTTTTAGCACCGTGGCTTACTAACAGTACGGGTTATGCACTTAAATACTAGTTACGCTAATGACTTTAGGTATTAGGAAGGTTATATTAATAGGAAGTGTACCCACATTTGCGTAGAGGTTGAGTGGAAAACCAATCATGGAAAAAAACTTCAGTACACCCGACCAAGATTTGAACCTCGACCTCCCCGTCATCGGTAGTCTAGTCTGCTGCGAGAATAGCACGTTAGACCATATGGCTAGCTAAGCGGGTAACAGAATCATTAAATAAAATTATTTTGTGTGTTCAAATTTAATGACAGGTTAACTAACGTTAGTATATTTCTTGAAATGAATAAAAAGAAAAAATATTCAAATAATTGTATAAACTCTTAAATTTCAGTGGGGAGGAGGAGAACAATAATAAGTTATTTCGTAATTCAAATAATTGCGGAGATATGATCAAAATTGTAAATTTTATGCTAATGCAAAATACCCTCAAAGTCATTTTCATGGAAAAAGGAAAGTTTCAATTCTTTTTAAAATGTCAAACAGTGCCTAGATACAGATTTTAATAAAAATTTAAGGGCGGATTTTGAAAAAATGGATTGTTTTCCTCTTTGCATTTCAGTATCCTACCCTTAATTTTAAGTTTAGATATCTAGTTCCAAAAACTTCTAGGGCGAACTTTATGAAAACCCTAAATACCAATATTTAACCCGATCAATAAAATGCTTTAGGCTTTAGTCTGAGATGCCATCGTGAGAACCACATTTTCGGATTAAGGGGTTCATGAAACATTGACATTTATCAAAATCTTGAAATATATTTTTTGATGATCACGATACTTCCCTCTTCGAGAGGTCAAGAGAAAATAAAATCACATGCACAGTTTATTTACACATTAAATTGCTTGCTAAGAAAATCTAATACTGTACTTGTCTATTATATTTTAATAATTTCAAAATAGTAGCTATTTCATACAAGGAAAAAATCACAGAAAATGATGGCCTTCTTTGGTTCAACTCAAATTATTAGGTCCATAAAAATAAAGCTCTGTAAGTTGTTCCAGATGCTGACAGCAAAGTCAACTCGTGGAGATGAATGGAACAGTCGACATGATATTTCCGCACTAGTAAATATCTATTGTCTCCCTCTTTGCCTTCCCCCACAGTCATGACTGATCGAGTTTATCTTGTAGAGGAGCAAGAGGGTGATACCCCTATTACATGGGTGGACAGGGGTTGGGGTTAGTGTTGCTACCCTTCACTTAATGACCCTTGTCCCGACACTGGTGTTACACACTTTCACACCTGCGCCAAAAGGGACACCAAACGGCAATTTGATATATGCTAGCCGGGGAATTACGAAAAAAAAAAAAAAAAACTTTGAGCTGACAAAGTTAGGTGTGCGCTGGTGGAATTGTCCTTACCCCTGAAGATCAAGATCTGATCCGGAATGAATCCCCCAATGGACAGACTTGGCACATGCAACAACAAAGCAGTGATAACAAAACAATTATGAATTTTTACTTTCTCAACTAAAGATAAAGTATCTGGTAAGTTCTTTAACATTATACATAATTTTATATATTGGTTTTTATTTAAAAAAAATATTTTTATTAGTCGATTGATGACTGATTTTTGAAAAATTTGAAATTATTTGAAAATATCTAAAGTAATTTTGCTAAAAATTGGTATCTGATGTGTAATTCACATGATAAATAAAAACGTATATTTATTTTTCTAAAATAAATTGATTTAAAGGAAATGATTTATTAAACATATTAGAAAATTTGATATTTTTTGAAAATAGCATTTGAGATTTAGTTCAAAATTAATAACAGAAAGTTTTTCATGATAATTAGTAATATGTGGGTTCATCCATACAAATTAAAAACTATTTGATATTAGTTAACAAATAAATTATTTTTGAAAATTTGAAAACTCTTAAAAATATTTTAGTGGTTTTGCTTAATATAATTTTACATAAGAAGAGTGCTTATCTTGATTAACAAGATGATGCATTTTCTTTCTGTTGAAAACTTACTTAAGGGTAGCTTACTGAGAATATATTTTTGAAAACTTTGTTCCAAGATATGATACACTAATAAGAAAGTTTGTGTGATTTTGCTCTCCCATTTATTTTAAAAGAATGAGATGTTTCAAAACACACTTTAAAGAACTCTCTATGGGAAAAACTAAAACTTTTTTTAGACTTTCTTCTTCACTAGACAATCTTCTTTTTATTCTTCTTATTAGGTGTTCTATCTTACGACAGGTCCATTTCTTTTGTCAGTGAACTTAGACCACCATTACGCTCTGTCCTCTGCCTCCTCCTCCAGCTCCCAGAATTTTCTTCTTTCCTTCAAGTTATATAATATTTTAATCCTCCTTCTTCCTAAGTTCTTTTTTCCCTCAACCTTTCCTTCTATGGCGTCGTGCAGAAGACAGTTCCTCCTAAGGTTGTGCCCGATCCACTTTGCTTTGTACCAAAGAATCACCACCAAAACGGTTCTCTTCTCACCCGGTCTTCTTAGGACTTTTTCATTTGTAACCCTGTCTGTCGACCTGATATTCTCAAGTCTTCTCCACCACCACATTTCAAAGCTCTCCAATTATTTCTTTTCCATCTTCCTGCGAGTCCAAGTATCTGTTCCATACAGTGCGATGCTCAAATGTAGCATTTCAACAGTTTCTTTCACAGTTCCACAGTCAACATGCTGGTCAGCAATAACCTCTTCTTGTTGAAAGCGATCCTCGACCTAATTTCCTTGATGCAGTAGGTATCCTTTATCAGCAGAATTCCAAGGTACTTGAACTGCTCTATGCTTTATGGCTCCTGGTTTCCAATTTGGATTTTCAATGGCTCTTAATTTTTTTTAATCACCATTACTTTTGAATTCTTAATGTTGATCTCCATGCCATACATATCTTCTCCCTATCTCCACCAGCTGGTCCATCATTTTCTGCAAATATTCTTCATTTTTGGCCAGCGATGCTTGATCATCTGCGTATTTTACTGTATTGATGATGCTTCCTCCTATCCTGAAATTTCCACGTCCCTCTAGGGATTTTCTGACAACCCACTCTCCATTTAAGTTGAACAGACTGGGTAACAAACAGTATCCCTGCCTCACTCCTCTTACTATCTCTACGCTGCTGGTCTATTCATCATTTAGCCGCACCTTCACTCACTGACCCAAGTACAGATTTGCAATCAGCCTTCTGTCCCCCCCAGTTGATGCAGATATTCTTGAGCATTTCCATCCACACAGTCTTACAAGTTGGAATATTAAAAAAAAAAAAGTTTTCTCTTTTTAAACAGGACCATTGCCGTGTCTGAATTGCGTCCTCCAGCATCTATTATTAGCAGTTTTCTTTTTTATATTCAAATGGCATTTCTTCGTAGGATAACCTGTACATAAATTCGAAACTTTTTTATAAGTCATTTTTTATCAGTTTGGAATTTTAGGTCATTTTACATTTAATCTTAGGCAAATTTTTTGTTAAATAGGTATATTTTTAAATGTTATAATATGTCTATACATATTTATATGTTATGTGTTTACGAATTAATGAATAAATACAGTTGTATGAATGAGAAGATAATGTAGGCAATGAACTTTGTATCCCCTTTGCTTTTGTTGTTTTAAGATACACGTTCCTGGTGAAACACTGCAACTAGGCTGGAAAGGGTTGCGTTGAGAGAGGGTAGCTATTAATTTTGAAGAAGATATTTGTGAACCAATGTTATATTAAGCAGAATTCAAGCGTTTAGTTGTTACATGCTTTCATTGCATGTATATTTTTTTGTTTTGATTTGTAAAGTGCATGTTTGATTTTGTCATGTGCGTTCCTTACGAGTTTACTTTTAGGTAATTTTTTGTTTTAAATTTGAAGCAATTTTTTACAATGTTTAGGTCTTTTACGTGTTATATATTGGTAATGTTTAGGTAATCAAAGTCAGGGCCCTGATGATTAATAACTGCTCGAAACAACAATCATTTTCTCACATACAGAATACTAATAAGCAATTCAGGAACAACATTATGTCAGGACAGACTTGATTCATTTTCATTATTTTGTATGGGAGCCGACAAACTTCACGAATCAGTTTAGATTAACTTTTCCAAAAAATGTGCAATCAGAAAATCTAAAAATAAGCCATTCAGGCTTCTGCCTACAAGTCAGTTTTATGTTCTTTAAAAATATGCAATTTTATTTTAAACTTTAGTTTGGTCTTTATTTTGAGTTACATATTAAGGGTAACCGTAAGCTATTCACTGCTTATTAGGTCCTGTAAAGGTCTTAATCAGGCCTTGAATCAATTACTTAAGGTTAGAATATAGAGATTGCGAGCTAAGGGCAGTATTTTTGCAGTGCTTATAGCAAAATATATTATTTTGGGCAAAATAAATAAAGTGTTTATCCAGTATAGAAATATAGTTTAATCTTCTTCACAAAGTAATATCAATAGTTCTTTAATATATGTCAAGGATGTCCTGAAATTTAATAACTTTTCCTCTTCATTTAAAATGTTTCTCATCAAATGCTAATATTCTTATGACAAATAGTCAGGTACTGTTGATATCACCAATTGTAGAAAATAAAACTCTGCGTCTCTACTGGATAGATATTTGATTTATTTCCCCAAAAATAATAGTCTGCTATGAAAACTGCAAAAGCACCTTTTTTCGCGTATTCTTCAATCCTACCTTAATAGGGTGAACTAGGTATTGGGTTACCTTCACCCAAAGCGATTCCTCATTTCCTTTCTAGAAATATTTAATCAAAATGGATTCATCTCATCCTGTCATTTAATATAGAAATCTGTACCTAAGAATTATCATAAACATTAGCACATACCATAGTTAATAAGGTTAGGACTTGTGCTTAGTATGATGCATGATCATCTTTGAGAGGCAATGGTTCAAATACTTGTAGAATCAAATTTTATTATCAATATAGTGTAAAAACAACCTGTGAAATAACTGATTCGTAGTTTAAAATAAGTGCGCCTCCACGCACTAAAAGTCACATTTGCGGCTAGCTTTGCCGTAAGCGACGATTAAGGAGAAATATGATTTCAAAGTACGATATATAATCTTGTATAATCTAATGTAGTAGCTGGTAGAAGTTAAAAATACAGATTTAGATAAATATCGTGCATCTAAGAGGAGCTATGGGAGGACTTGTATTTCACATATATCTAAGAGATTTTGCTCTTCCTATCAAAATCCTAATATATACGGGTCCACGACAGGAAAGGTTGATGAAGTACTAGTTGCAGTGGACTGGTGTGGACGCAGATGTCACTAAATGTCAAGGGCTACTTTCCCCCGCTCTACAAACAAATCCACTGAAAGCCGATCCCCGTCATCAACTGCACACATATACATTTATTTTGAAGGCTGAGGTGCATAGTTGTGTTAGATTCCCATGTTCAGGTGTCATTTATAAACTAGGTTATATTTAATGTATGTGAAAGATGCACCCAGTTACAACTGTATCCGACACAAAGGTAATTTGGTATCCTGTCTTTGTGTACGCGTATATCACCAACCTTGCACTATCAAAACTTGTAAACCTTTAAGTTGCCCGAATGGTCTACTCTAAGGCGTCAGTCTCATGTTGGACTGGCCTGCTGAAAACGGGTATATCAGGGTTCGAATCCCAGTTAGGACTGCCGAGGGTGGTATTTCCTAAACGGTTTCTCAGTCTCCTTCCTCGCAAATGCAGGCAGATTACCTCTAAAATGCTTCCTTCCTCATCCCTATCCCATTAGAGTAATTATAACAACGTATATAACCTGAGCAGGTAGTAAGATGTGGTAATTAAATATATATAGCACGAGAGGTAGCACAAAGCCACGCCCGATCTGTATGTGGTTGTGATTCAATGATAGCTCTATGAGTCAATGACGTCTTTCAAATAATCTACTCTAAGCCACACCATAAATAAATAATAGCCACCCAGTTCGGTGGCCACGTGGTCTAATGTGCTACTCTCACAGTAGACTAGATTGCCGATGACGGGGAGATTGAGATTCGAATCTCGGTCTGTTTTACTGATGGTGGTTTCTCCAAATTGGTTTTCCACGCAAATTTAGGTACACTTCATATAAATAGACCTCCTCATCCCTAAAACCATTTGAGTAGTTAGTACATAAGCGTACAACCCGAACGGGTAGTAAGATGTGGTGCCAAAAATACCCTAAGCATGGATAGATCAGAGGTAAAACATTGTCGCACCAGGCCAAAGGACACATGTTATTTCCCCGTTTTCATATTATTCAATTACATTTAATTTAAATCAATAAATAACTAATATTATATAAACAACTAGAATGTAAGATAACTTACATTAAAACTAATGTTTTTCATTTACATTTGTTCAAAGAAAGGACAAGCCACCACAATGAATTCAACCCACCTCCAATGCATGCAACTATTGAATACCAGACTCTGGTCTCCAAAGTCTGAGTCAGGCATGCTATCCGTTCACCTAGTGCTAGCGGTCACGTTCATATTTAAAATCATACCCCACAGTCATATATGTATCGATGAAAGAGTGCACCCCGGTTAACCATCATGGGAGAGCCGCTACCCCTATCTATATTCCTATTACATGGTTGGTTGGGGTAGTACAGAACTCGAGGTTAATGTTCCATATCCCCCCACCCCCTCGGGGGGTCATTTTACCCACACCACACCTGGTAGGGTGCAGAGTCAAGGGGGGTTTTATATGCAGCGTTACGCATTGGTGAGCAACTTTATGGTCGTCCTGGGGTTATTTTAAGTCATCACAAGGATCACTTATGTCTAACATTTTCATCCTGTACATCCTCTTTCCAAGGCATGGCATCCAAAAAAGTTCATTTTCATCCTGCCGATCCTCTTCCCAGGTCATGGAATCCAAAAGAGTTCATTTTCATCCTGTCCATCCTCTTTCCAGGTCATGGCATCCAAAAGTGTTCATTTTCATCCTGTTTATCCTCTTTCCAAGGCAAGGCATCCAAAAGTGTTTATTTTCATCCTGCCCATCCTCTTTCCAGGTCATGGCATCCAAAAGAGTTCATTTTCATCATGTCCATACTCTTTTCAAGGCAAGGCATCCAAAAGTGTTTATTTTAATTATATTCAATCAAGTTAGTTAAGGATTTCCTTTGACAGCCACTTCTGGCACGGGAGCGCCTGGTAAAGTAATCCTTTGGTCCTTTAGGTAAATCAATTTAGGTATATAGTCAGCTATTCTGTAGGAAAAAGATTTTAGTGTATGTCAAATCCAATTTTAATAGGAAGAATTTTCTTTGACATCTAGAAAAGTCACCTATTAATAAGTTAAGTCATGTGATATACAGCTGTCGTCTTTTGATAAATATTAACAACACCTATAAAATAACAATTCAATATAATATAATAAAATGTTATCTATGTTGACCACAAACCTTTTTTTTATGTTTTCTAAAAGAATCCTATAGTGAAAACTAGACTTTATATTTATATACGTATATATGCATATGCGCCTGAAGAATATACCTTTTAGGTGATGAACATACTCGTATATATCAAAGTATGTGTATATAAAATATATTTCCATTTAAAAAAAATTAGATTTATTTGTTTTTAGCAGCACTTCCATGTTATACTTATATGCACTAATTACACTAATGTGTTAAGGATTAGGAAGGTTGAATTTAGAGAAAATGTATCCGTATTTGAGTGGAGGGAGAGTTGAAAACCATTTAGAGGAAACCACCCTCAATACAGACAACTGGGATTCGAATCTCAATCTCTTCATGATTTGCAGTTTAGTCCATTGCGAGAGTACTGATTTAAACTATGCGGCCACCAAAGTTGGCTATACATATATATTAAAAATAAATGTAGAGTAAACAAGATTGACAAAAGCTACAAATATTTATCTCACAGCCGTCAAAATTGATACCATCTGCCAAAAGGGACATCTGAAGATCGAATGGATTAGCGTATGAATACAGAAATAATATTTTGTAACTTATTACATTTCAAACAAGTTTATATCTATGGCGATAGTATTTAATAAACTATACATTATAACTATAATATATAGTAGTAGCCTACATATTACATTAATAAATATTTAAATGAAATAAAAAAATACAACATGGACACAGGAATTTAACTGAGGACCTGTTCTTATAGACAACTAACACATATCAGTTCATGCTTGATTTAAAACAACTAAGTACAGACGGGACCAAAATAATTAGATAGTTAGTAGCTTGAAAATTAACACTTTAATTGAAAAGTAAATATTCACGAGCTAAACACAAGCAAACTACATATTACAATTTTTCACTTTTTGAAGATAATGTCACCCAGCTGAGCTCCACCGGACATCAGAAAAACCTTAGCATAGATCTTCTAATTGTTTCCACCCCACCCAGCACAACTACAATAAGAACGCAATTCAAAATAACTTTTTTCTTAGCAAAGCGTCTTACTAAACGTTCGGGTTGTACGCTTATGTACTAATTATGCTAATGGGTTAGGGATTAAGAAGGTTTAATTAGGAGGTAATGCACCCGCATTTGAATATAAGGAGAATGGAAAACTGTTTAGGAATACCACCCTAAGGTCACCCGATCGGGATCGAACCCCTATCTCCCCGTCTTCGGCAGTCTAGTCCAACACGAGAGTGGCGCGTTAGACCACGCGGCCACCGAAGTGGGTAGTTGGAAGAACTGTTTATAAAATACACATAATTATATTGTTTTTAGGTAAATATTGATAGAATATTAATATATTATAGCCCACTTTGATGATCGAATGGTCTAAGGTGTCACTTTCACAGTAAGTTGTATTGCCGATGATGGAAAGATTGGGGTTAGAATCCTGGTCAGGTATATTTATGGTGTATTTTCCTAAATGGTTTTCAACCCTTTCTCCACGAAAATGTGGTCACACATCTTCTAAATTCAACCTTCGTTATTCTTAAAATACTAGCATAATTAACACATATGCGTGTAATCCAAACGGGTAATTGACGTGATGCATAATTTTCTTAATTAATATTCTTCTAAATGTATTAATGCTATATATAAAAAGTAACAGCTACCGATCACATGACTTGACCTATGAATATATGAAAATAGTTCTAGTATGTTTTGTAATTGTCAGATATTGTTATTCTTACCGTGTTCTTTCTATAAGTTCCTGAAGTTGTTACAAATATAATATGCCAACTTTTTTACTAGGGTTTACCTTGTAATTAAAACCCGTGGGTCAACATTTCCTGACTTATATTAACTATGGTGAATTAGTTTAAAAAAAAGGTCATTAATGGCTTAATCGAAGGGGTGGAGATGGAAAGCGTCGCTTATTGGAAGCATATCCACATTAGCGTGAGGTGGGAATGGGAAAATCATGTGTGTAGGACCGCATTAAGTGTTTCAGGCTGTGATCGCAATGTGAGACTGATGCCTAAGACTGCTTGACCACACGCTCGGGTGAGGTAAGGTAGTAAGTAAACACACCCGCTTCGGTTGCTGTATGGTCTAAGGCGTCACTATCGCAATAGACTGGACTGCTGATGATGGGGAAATTGGGGCTATATCCCGGTCGGGCTTACAGAGGTATATTTCCTAAATTGTTTCCCACTATCCCTCCACGCAAATGTGGGTACGCTTCCTCTAAATCCAACCTCCCTCATTCCAAACATATTAGAGCAATTAATGCATAGGCGTATAATCAAAATTGGTAGTACGACGGTGCTTAAAAAATAAACAAAAATAATAAGGAAACGTATTTAAGGAAATCATCTGGAACCTCATTGTTTATCAGTCAGAAGATTCAAAGTTATCGAGCACCGAAATAACTCCAAGCGTCTGAATCACAACAAGAATTAGGTCAGTTGACAGTTCCAACGACTTAATTTGTATCGAATAGAATTTTAGATTGAGGAAAAGGGTACACAATAAGGGGTGACTGTGTTAAACAGTATCAGTAACCACATTTGACAAGCGCTTGGTGCTGTAAAATCATCAATCATAAACTCAAAGTGAAGTGGTGGAAGGCAACATCTATGTAGGTAATAATTAAAACAGATAGCCGTAAAACATATTCAACAAAGGCTCTGCACATATAATTATCAGTTATAATTGATCCATTAGATGTATGGTCAGGTTATGAGGTAGGTGTGGTGATCAACCTTTGACAAGAAAATATTGTTCTCCTCACATTGTCTTATCTATTTGCTACAAGCTGCTATTTCAGAGTATCTAAAGGTCCGTTTACACTTTGTAACAAGTTTTAAGGCTTTGTATTCCATAACAATGTTTTACTCCTTCATGCTTGTTAGAAAATAAAATGAAAAATGGTATAAAACATTCCCGGGAAACGTATAGCTTGTATCTTTTGTTTTGTAATATGTTACAGGACTGTTTACATTATGTAACAAGTTAGCTAAGCTGTTCTATCACTGGAATAGCATCTCTAAAAGAGCTATTTTTTCTTTCTATTTGATTACCAATCATACGAATTAGATGCTCAATGTCTTGACTTGTCATCAGAACAAAGTTCCTAAAACTGCCATTAGTTCCGAGTTCCTCAGCCAAGAGTTCAGGGTCATCACGTTGAAGATCAGTCAAAAGGTCACTCGCACAATATTTAGCTCTCGGAGTAGAGGTGGTCAAACCCAAAACAGTCTTTTGGCTTTTTTTTCCCACAAAACTTCACAAACCGCGGCCGTAAGGAGAACATCCTCCTCAGATGCCATGATAGATAAAACATGTCATAGTTTGTTAGACACTTTGAGTCGTTTTAGTCATTGTTTCATAAAAAATGTTATACAACACTCAAATAAAACCAGTTACAAAAAATATTGTTTTACAACATATAGTGTAAATGGACCTTTAATGTGACAATGATTTTATTTAGTGATGCCAGTGAAATGTTTAATATTTGATTGAGACACCCATTACGGTTTGCAAGTATGCTCTATGAATTGTTATTATTTTATGAGATTGTTATTTTCCTGAATGACAATGTAATTATTAGAAATTTGCTGTTGGACTTACATTTTAGTTCACGTGTTTTACCGCCATTATTCACTCTTCAATGGATGTATTAAAAGATAAAGCTCAAAAGGGTGAGGCCTTTGACGAGAACTTGGAGGTACTTGTGAATTGGTTCTGTACACACTGTTCTAAACTTTTTTGAATATGTTTATCTGAAATTCAATGTAAATATTAGAAATTTATCAAAATTAGATGTTTTGGCTGAGAAGTGATCAATACTTCTACCATGACAAAATTAGTTTTTAATAAGGGAAACGTTATGACCATGAACGGATGAACATTAATATAAATACAATTTGTTTGAATAAAAACGTGTGTTATATTAGGTTTGCTACAGTCGGACCTGGATAAGCGAGAGTTCAAGGGACCGGGAATTTTTATTTCTCTTATAGAGGTTTCTCATTTATAGAGGTTCAGGAGTGGCTTCTAAAAATTATAGAGGTTTTCACTAATCCAGGTCTAGCACCTACTTCTCTCACTTACGGAGGTATAAGAAAACACAGGAAACAGGATGAGGAATGCCCTCTCTCAGCAATCGACACTTATCAACTAATCCGTCTTTGTTTACTAATGCAGACCTGAACTTTTGCAGATAAACAAAAAACCATGCATGTGTTTGTGTGACCTGTCAAAACACGCACAATTGCGTTGCATTTCCTGAGAGACACTCTCACTTATAGAGGTCCGGGCATGAAAAACGACTCTCACTTATAGAGGTTTTAGACTCTCACTTATAGAGGTTTTTGGAGGTGAAAATGACGGGGCCTGGCGACTAGTCTCCCTTATAATAGAGTTTTTTCGCTTATCCAGTTCTCGTTTATCCGGGTTCAACTGTATTATGTTTTTCCATACATATTATTGTATTAATAGTCGAATTGTCAAAAAAAAATGATACATATCAAACAAATTATTCCCAAACATGTCATTTTGCTTCTCACATAGGCTCGTTAAATTATATTAATATTACGATGTGAAGTCTTTTGTTTTTTGCTTGTATACACACATCCGCATATTAAAAAAAGTTAATGCTAGTTTGGATCACCTATTTAAATTAGATGTATTTACAAAATTGTGTTTTAGTTTGGTGGATTTAAAAACCATATTCAACTTTATTTTAGATTAATTGCTTGATACAATTTTATTAATATAAAAATATCAGATGAAGAAATGAATGAAGTTATCCAGGAAAGAGTGAGGCTACAGGGAGTACATGAGGTATTAGAGGAAGCAAGGTTATGAGCATGTAATGAAGATGGAAAAGAATATAATACCAAAGAAAATGGTAGCGATGAAGTATTTAGGAAAATGACCGCAAAGGAGACCAAGAAAGAGATGGGAGGAGCCGATAACATCAAGCATGTCAGAGGAGAAGAATGGAAACAATTATAGGAGAAGGAATAGGGAAAGGATATTTAGCGGAAGATGGAAGCATTTTATTAAACTGATCCAGCCACATAATGTAAAATTTGATGATGATGATGAAATATTACAATACTTATACAGTCAACTCTGGTCTTAGTGAACTCGGTTGTAGTGAACATTCGGCTACAGTGAACCCAATTTATTGGTCCCAACCCACGTACATTTCAATGTGTGCTAAAAAAATTCGTTTATAATGAACCCTCAACTTCGGTTTTAGTGAAAAGAAGAATTGAAACTTTCAATAAGAAATGTCATTTTAACATTGTAATTATTTTAAAAACATAACTTTTCGGTTGTTTAAACTTGAAGACACCGATTCTCTACCTGAGTTTTTATTTAGGTAGCAAGAAGCTTAATTGAAAGTACGGAATGTGGAGGGGGTGAAGGGTTGAGCTTAATCAGTCATTTTACTCATTGACCTGGCTTAAGTTTTAATACGTACTTTTATATGCGGCAAGTAAAGGAAGACAGTCTTCTGAGTTGTATTAATACGACAAGGATTACAGGACAGTGAATTACAGTCTGTGGCCATTTAGCAATTGTTTTCACTAATCCATTTCTTTGAGAGGCTATATGAAACTCAAAAAATTAGACTTTTCTACTCATTTTAATTTTTTGAATGCATGGATAGTGTGGAATCAAGTGCGGAAAAAGCACAGACTCTAGAGAAAGATCTGGAAAAAAATATTAACTAAAACAGTATACAATAAACTGCAGCATATAACAGATTTTTTAAAGATTAATTAATAGATTTCAATAAAGAGCGATTGTATTTGAACTCTTATTTTGTTTGTCACTAACTCACTACTTTAAGCATTTTTTAAATCTGTTTTGGTGAACTTCGGACAAAGTGAACAAAATATCTGAGTCCGTAGAGGTTCATTATAATCAGAGTAGACTGTACATCGTTATTGCCTTCTGCACAACAGGCCAGAATATTTTTACACATTTTAATATTATAGTATTTTCTTTTGACTTAATTCTTTATTGCATTCACTATTTCTAATTTGAGGCTGATCGAGTTAAGATATACTGAAGAGGTTCTTTAAATAGCTTAAACCCTATTGGCATTAACGTCAAACATGATTAATATGCTCACCGAATGCTTACCTAATGGTTTAACATCATTGTTACTGAGAAGTAAACAGGAGGGATATTTAATAGCCCATTTATTTAAATATATTTTCAATGTACAGAGCCCAACAGAGAATGTCACCGGAAGGAAAAGTAAAATGATTTATTCTTGTGGAGTCCTATGTTATTGCCAACCGAATGCACAGAAGATGCTGATTCTGCCTTTTGTGGAAAATAACGAATTAAAATAATTAAGTCACATATTTTATTTTGAAGAAAATTTAATATAAGCTTAAAGTTTTAATTTTAACCATTATCTTCCAAGATAAAACCTTGGCACTAGTGTAGCTTAGCAAGAATGTTTCTTAAAAATGTATCTGCAATTCTAATTAGTGCTCGATTGTTTGACGGGTTGCTAAATGGGAAGCACATGTCCTACAGTATAGAGG
>CABFWB010000157.1:171644-224093 GCA_902151455.1 Timema bartmani | reverse complement strand
ACAGACAGACAGACAGACGGAAATTCAAAAACCACTTTTTCGGATTCAGGGAGTCATGAAACGTCAAAATTCATCAAAATCTCGAGTTCGATTTTTTTGACGATCACCATACTTTCTCTACCTGTAAGATAGAGAGAAAGTAAAAAAGAAGAAGAGAAATGAGGTTGGAGGCTACAAACTAATTAAGTGAAGGATTTTTGAGTTTTTTTTACCATAATAGTGATCTTGTTTCAAAATAATGAACGATATGTTAACAAGTACGAACGATGGTATTTATTTTTAAAGGCGCAGACATATTTACGACATAAATGTATCTGTGAAAACAATATCTTCTGGTTTAAAATGCAAAGAGGAATCCAGTTTGGCAACAGTTTGTTCGAAATAACCTAACCAATTAAGCTCTCTGGAGGGCTGGCTATCTGTAAACAAATTTTTGGTTGTAAAAAGGAGAGATGAGTATTTAAACTATTTATTAGTATATTAGCAATGTAACCAAATTTATATAATTCCAAATGATTACTTATTTCATTCAGACTGACATTCAAACATTCGACGAATAATTCGATCGCAACAATACAAGTTTTTAAACTTCTGTCATCAATCATATTCGGCGAATAAAGTTTCGTGAACATATTTTAGAGGAATAGTAATTATATTCCAACTGTGGTGGTAGTAGTATCCTTCCTTATCTAACAGTTACTATAATTTTTATTTTCTCTCGGCCCCTCAAAAAGAGAAGTATTATAATCGTAAAAAAAAAAATTGAATTCGATATTTTGGTAAATGCTTCATGACACCCTGAAAGCGAAAAAATTGGTTTTGCAATGCCATCTGTCTGCCTGTCCGTCTGTCTGTATCTAGTATTAGAATCGAAACAAATTTATCGATCGGACTAAGACTTGGTATCTAGGATCCCTCCGAGGGTTTTATGGAATTATATATCCAACCCTAAAATTAAGGGTAGTTTACTGAAGGGCAAAAAGAGAAAAAATTGCTATAACAATTTTGATCAAATTTTGTATCTAGACCCTTTTTAAAATTACAAACAAAATTCAACTATTATTTTTCCATGAAAATGAATTTGAGGGTACTTTACATAGGCAGAAATCTACAATTGTCAATTTGATCATATCTCGTTAACTATTTGAGCTACGAAATAATTTATCATTGTAAAGATGTGGTACTATTAAATATTAAACTCTTTTGTTTCAAATATAGTTTTATAAAGCCAATGGCTTCTGAGCTATAAACAGCCATATATATTTTCTTACAAAGTACTTAGAAATAATAAATTGATTCTTATGCTCTTTGATGGATATAGAAATTATCCTATTTTCTCAGTGTTTCTGTAACAGTGTATATTATTGCATTTATTATCTTTGGCAGAGTGTTTCTGCAACAGTGTATATGATTTAGTTTTACCAAATTTAGGAGATTTTAGTAAATGTCTTTATATTATTATTAAAGAAAGAAAAAATATTTGTGGTGCACCTTATCCTTTATTTAAATCATCACCTTTCATGTACTTATAATGATAAGTAATGTGCCATTAATTCATCGGTCACTTTCGGAAGATAGTTTTAATTTTGATGACGTGTTAAACTTTCGTCATTTTTGGCCACCCTACATCTACCCAAGCCAAAAATGTATTGTTTTAAGAGGTTAAAATAATTTAGACCTTGTTTTCCTTGAAGAACCTCATACAATATCAAATAATTTGTCTGAAGGCCGTTGATCCTTAAAAAAAAAAGCACTAAAACGAATGCTCTTATAGTAAATTTATTTGTATTAATACGCCAGTCCGACAAGATGTCACACAACTTAATTTCCTTAATAAAACAATTTTGAACCGTCGACCAACTGTTGTAAGCACACGAACAAATTCCGACGGGGATTACGGATAAATTAGTTTAAGAATAACGAATGCGATGGGCCATAGTAATACAACATGTACAAGGTGATACAGAAAGTACTGACGCATTTATATGTTACAAAATAAGCTCAAACCGATTTTTAAAAAGTGGGAAGATTTAATGCTAAGCTAATTATTAAAAACAATATTCTTGAAATGGCCACCATTATAATTTATACATGGTTGCAAGCACTTTTTGAAACTCGGACATCATTTTGCTCAATGTCCTTTGTACTAATTACACTAATGGATTAGGAATTGGGAGGGTTGAATTTAGAGGAAGTGAACCCGCATTTGCGTGGAGGGAGAGTGGAAAACCATTTAGGAAAAACCACCCACAGTTCACCCGACCGAGATTCGAACCTCAATCTCCCCGTCCTCGACAGTCGAGCTCAACACGACTAGCGCGTTAGCCAACTACGCCACCGAGGTGGGTCACAGGTTGTTAGTGTCCATGTAAATTAGTCAATTTGTCCAGAAAAGTTTCCAGCATGGGACTGCTGGTGATATCTGATGTTATGATTATTGCCTCATACTGTCCATTAAAAAAAAAAGCACGGCCCCAAAACACTGAAAGCCACAACAGTACACCACACTGAATCTTTTTCTTAGTAAAGAATCCCTGGGATTCTCAGATGCCCAGTAGTGACTGTTCTGACTATTCACAATTGAAAATGAGCTTTGTCTGACATAATCAACTGGCCCAAAATGTTTGGACTGTCTTCCTTTAACCTCATAAACTGCCTACAAGACTCCAGTCGGTTAACTTTGTCGCGATCAGATAGTTTCTGAGCAACACAAACCTTGCGGAGGTTTACCTCCTGCAACAACCCCCCCACACTACGCCGAGAGACGTTAAGTGCTGCGGATCGACGTCCCATCGATCTCGTTAGATTCACGCAGCAATCACTCGCTCACGACTTTCTGGTGTTGTCACAGTAGAGGTATGGCTAACACGATACGGGTCCTAAACAGAAACAGTGACACTCCACTTTGTTATCCATTACAATATCGCACTCCATAAAGGAGTTACGTAATTGTAACTGACGTCGGTCCACCGATCCATTAATATCAACTTAAACATCAGAAAATTGGCTACAAACTGGTGTCCTTGGTGGGCGCATGCGTCATGCTATGTGATACACAGGTAGTTTCAAAATGTGTCNTATATATATATATATATATATATATATATATATATATATATAATATGTTTGTTTTTGTGTAATTTAATATTTAATAGAAGCATTAATGATAAGTTCAAATATTATTTAAAAATACAGGATATTATTTTTTTAGTTACACAGTAAATTTTTATTTAAATTGTAAGATTCAGTAGGGAATTTAAATTATTTAAAAAAAGTTATTTGTGTTTTGAATTTATTATTTGAAGAGGAGGGATGGAAATCTTATACGGAATTTTTTTTAATCTTCAATTCACTTACGAGAGAGAAAATAAATGATTTCTGTTGGTTTGTGATTTTAGTAATTTTGAGTTAGTTACCTAATTAGTTATTCCTGAAAAACAATATAAAAATAACTTAGGTTTCTTTTTAGCCCGTTAAAAAAAATATATATTTTGTTTGTTGGTTCTAGGTCATTTTATTAAGATCAAACACCCTGAAATTGGCTAGAAATATTTTAAAAAGATATACATTTATGCTAATAATAGTGCTTGAGGAAACTTCAATTAAAAAAAAATATATTTTACTTAATCATACTCACCTTGAGTGAAAACAGTCAAACAAGAATGTTGATCCAAACTAAATGTGAATTTATCACGTGTCGACATAGTCATCAATATTTTGTCCACGCTTAGGGCATTGAAGAAAACCTTTGTAACATTTTTATTGTTCGACAACATTTAGGGTGTACGCTCGTCAGAAGCCATAAGCGGGAATTTGAACCACTCATAAAATGCAAACAAACCGATTAAATGTTTCAGAAGGGCTACTGGGGCGTATAAAGTAGGGGAACGGATGCACAAGTCTACTTAGAGACACGTGAACAAATATTTAGAACACGTATATAAATTATGTACAGTACATCACAATGAAATTTCTTAAAACAGACACCTTCTGTGATCAACAAAATGTTCTGTTATTCGGATTAAGAAAATAATTATGTTTGTGTATAGTTAATTCTTAAAAAACCTATAGTGTTGCGTAAAGGCCTACCTATTATAAAAATCTATTTACTGCACTGCACATTATTATACATAGTATAATCATGACTAATTAATGAATACATACTGTACGCAGACCACTGTGCAGTTTACGTGATACTCAAAACAATACCTAAACAAAATAAAATGTGTACAAGAGACAACAGTACTGCATATTTAATAAATCCTCCCAGAAAATTTAAAATAGATTAATACAGAACTGTATTAAATTAACATTAAACTTACAGGAATTACAAAAACAGTCAGAACATTTGATATATGAACCTCAAAATAAATCAAAAATGTGTTGTCAATGAACTCAAAACTTTTAACACTATTTGATTGGTAATTTAAGTCCTTTTACATCAGACCCTGGCAGTATCGGTGGGTATAGCAATGAAACTGTTATGATAGTAGGGGAAAGTTTTACTACTTGCACTGCACACAAAACAATGACATTTCTAATAATATTTACTGTAAAATATATGAACAGGTGTTTGTAATTTTGGTCCAATATTTAGGGATTTTCATCTATAAATACGAGTCTTTAGCAATGCCCGTATCCGTTATCGGGAGAGTGTTTCAACGTAAAGGCCCATGCTATTTTGCCAGGGAAATGTTGAAATTAAATTTTATTACATTCCATTTTATAATGATCAAGAAATTTTGCAATGATTGAACAATGACAACTAGGATCTACCATCATGTAATCGAATAAGATCTTATTGTTCAGTAAAAATATGTTTAAGTACACTCCGTTTCTTCTTCTACTCAAGTCCACACCTAAATGTTGATTTGATTTATATCCATCAAATAATGGGCAGGCGTTAATCCCTTTAGCTGGTTAGTGCTGCCTGCACAATCTGGTATGGATTCCACTAACTAGTTGAGTTCGGGAAGTGTGGAGGCACCCCGTTGCCTGCCACACTGAATTTCTACGAGCAGTGCGAAATAGACTACCAATTTTACCTATAAAGATATTTTCACATAACTTCCAGGGTTATTTTACGTCACAATCGATAATGGACAAACTTCTTCACTTCCCCTCCGAAGGAAGTTGCACCATGGATTTTTATCGCTCATTAAAAATCCGTCAACCTTGGCTGGGTTTGAACCCACAAAGATCGGGTCCTGAGGCGAGAACATTACCTCAAGACCACCAAGGTCGACTACACTCAATTTACACCGTAAAATATCAGTATTACATCAGTAGATGGGTTGGTAGTGCGTCTGCCTAGTAAGTTAAGGGTACCAGGCTCAATTCATGACATTAAAGAAAGTGTATCATACGTGAAATTTAGGTTTACCCTTTCAAAGTGATAAATTAACGGCCGAGGGCTGGAGGTTATGTCTGTTATAGATTTAAGTTTGTTTATATGTCATGTGCTGATTATAATCAGTCAGTTCGGAAAGTACACGTTAAAACCTTAAACAAAAATAAAAACAGTAGCTTATATGAAAGCGCCGTGAGGGTGAGACTGCTACCTTTGAAGGTAAAGGAAGTGTACATTATTAATAACAATAAAGGGTACGGAACTCCACACGGACTTTCTCGCTCTATTGTTTAAAAATTGAGATATTTACTCAAAACTCGTAATATATGTGAAACGAAGTAATATACACTAGCAAACCCAAACATAAATTGCACTATATTTATGTAAAACATTTTTTGAGTCCCGGTTTTAAATTTTATAATTTTATTTTTGAAGAATTAATGTCCTCATTTGTATGTTTGAACCGATAAAAAAGGTCAATATTGGGTCCACAAGGGTCAACACTTCGTATTAAAATTTCGAACTCCGGTTAAAATGTTCGACATTTTATTAGGTGTTTCACATCTTCATGTCATTGTGCATTGCTATTAAATTCCTCATTTATAAATTTTGACCAATAAAAAATGTAAATATTGATTATTGAGTCTAAAATGAAGGAGATAGATCATTGTTGTACAAACGTTTCTCCTAAGAGGTTTAAGGAAAAATAATAAACTTTTTGAGAGACTTATATTTAATTACTCTATGGCATTGGAGAATTATTTCACTAAAACTTAAGAAGTATTTCTTTACAACTAAAGCTCACAGAATTGTATCAATATATTTGCCAAATATCTCAGAAACTGTCGGTTTTATAATAATATATTTCATATAAAAGTTTTTAATTTTTAATAGTGGTATAATTTTTCAATAAGTTATTTAGTATCTCAAATAGTTTCGGATATATGATAAAAAATAATAATTTACTCATCAGACCGGAGCCCTTAAACTCATTTTGCCGAAATATTGAGTGTAGCCATTTTGTTTGGAATATTTATAAATGTTTAAAAATGAAATTTAATCAAAATAATTAGAGCCGACTTTGAGAAAACCGACTTTTTCTCTTTTTGCCCTTCAGTAAACTAATCTTAATTTTAGGGTTGGATATCCAATTCCAAAAATCCCTCGGGGCAACCCTATTAAAACCCTAGATACCAAGTTTGATCCCAATTGGTTAAATAGTTTAGGCTCTAATTGGAGGTATAGAAAGATGTAAATTCAAAAACAACTTTTTCGGATTCGGGGGGTCATGAAACGTCGAGATTCATCAAAATCTTGAGTTCGATTTTTTTGACGATCACAATACTTCCTCATTTATAAATTTTGACCAATAAAAAATGTAAATATTGATTATTGAGTCTAAAATGAAGGAGATAGATCATTGTTGTACAAACGTTTCTCCTAAGAGGTTTAAGGAAAAATAATAAACTTTTTGAGAGACTTATATTTAATTACTCTATGGCATTGGAGAATTATTTCACTAAAACTTAAGAAGTATTTCTTTACAACTAAAGCTCACAGAATTGTATCAATATATTTGCCAAATATCTCAGAAACTGTCGGTTTTATAATAATATATTTCATATAAAAGTTTTTAATTTTTAATAGTGGTATAATTTTTCAATAAGTTATTTAGTATCTCAAATAGTTTCGGATATATGATAAAAAATAATAATTTACTCATCAGACCGGAGCCCTTAAACTCATTTTGCCGAAATATTGAGTGTAGCCATTTTGTTTGGAATATTTATAAATGTTTAAAAATGAAATTTAATCAAAATAATTAGAGCCGACTTTGAGAAAACCGACTTTTTCTCTTTTTGCCCTTCAGTAAACTAATCTTAATTTTAGGGTTGGATATCCAATTCCAAAAATCCCTCGGGGCAACCCTATTAAAACCCTAGATACCAAGTTTGATCCCAATTGGTTAAATAGTTTAGGCTCTAATTGGAGGTATAGAAAGATGTAAATTCAAAAACAACTTTTTCGGATTCGGGGGGTCATGAAACGTCGAGATTCATCAAAATCTTGAGTTCGATTTTTTTGACGATCACAATACTTTCTCTACCTGTAAGATAGCGAGAAAGTAAAAATGCATTAAAATGAAATAAAATAACTTTAATAGCATTCTATCCAGCCATAAAATATTATAAAATAACACTAATATCATTCTATAAGCCATAAAATTATATAAAATAAATCTAATAACATTCTATCCAACCATAAAATTATATGAAATAAATTTAATAACATTAAATCCGGCCATAAAATTATATAAAATAACTCTAATAATATTACATCCGGCCATAAAATGATATAAAATAGCTCCAACAACATCATATCCAGTCTGAAAATGATATAAAATAACATTAATAACATCCTATCCAGCCATAAAATGATATAAAATAAATCTAATAACATTCTATATGGCCATAAAATGATATAAAATAAATCTAATAACGTTCTATCCAGACATAAAATGAAATATATATTAATTTTAAAGTTTTATATAGCCAAAGTCATTGATGGTTCTAAATCTACTTAGTGTGAAGGAAAATATGATTATTATATCAATCGGAACCTTAAAATTCAAAATGCAAATGTTCAATCCTAATAAGTTAGGAATTTTGCCAAATTACAGGAACCAGGTGAGAGAATTAAGTCTTTGAACCCCGTATTATATGCAACCTGTCACGTTGTCAGGTCAAACGTAATAGATCAGGCGGTGACACCCTAATCGGGGAAGGTTGGAGGCATTCGAACCATTTTACTACTACTACTACCACCACCATCACCACCACCACCATCATCATCATCATCATCATCATCGTCATCATTAACACCAACTGTTTCCAGCCTGTGGCTGGGGATTTTTGTAAAATGCCTCCATCTTCCTCTATCCTTCCACCATTCTTCCTTCTTTAATTTCTTCAATTCTTCTCCTCTCACTTGAACACTTTCTGTTATTTGCTTCTCCCACCTCTTTCTTGGCCTTCCTTGCAGTCTTTTTCTTGCATACTTAATTTTCAACATTTTCTTTGGTATCCTCTCCTTTTCCCTCCACATTTCATGCCCATACCATCTCAGTCTTGCTTCCTCTACTATCTCATGTATTCCTGTACTCCTACTCTTTCCCGGATAACTTCATCTGTAAAGCTCCTTTGTTTGTCACTGAAAGATGTTTTATACAATAAAAATGTCCTTTAGACATCACATGATGTCATAGTTGTATATGAGAAACACCACAATCTTTTTTCGGTGAATTCCTCCTCTATTTCAGTTTTTTTCACCAGACAACTTTTGCTAATTTGATCGACTGTTTTGTAACCATGATTTTTATTTAAAACTTGTACCAAGCTTATCGAATGCTAATTTAGCTTCACCTTAAATTTCTGAAGACAATGGTACTGACATTTGATCCATCAGAGAAGGTGAGAATTGCAAGGAATTACTTAGAGCCTCCAACTGTGCTATAATTTCAGGTAATTTAGAGAAGCGGTTACGGATCTACTGGATATTTTCTCGATTCCATCTTCAGAACCCTCACACTTACATGCACGCAATATAATTTTGTTTTATTTTATACCCAATTAACTGCAGATATGTTATTAATTAATTAGTAACCAGCCGATGACAGTAAGGGGACAAGTAATAATTTAATTTGACAGTTACGAGTAAATTATGGATTTTTATCTTAAAAATTTAAAATATGCATGCAAAATCATTTGTCCCCGGAATATGCATTTATACCTGCTACGGGTAAAGTTCAAACTTGGATAAAGTCGATATTATCCAGATAATGTTTAAATTATCCTAAAAATACGTGGACAATGTTAAATGCGAGGTGATTAAATAATGTTTTTCGGGGTTTATCCTGTTAATATTGACATTATCCACCCGCACTTGAATAATGTCAACATTTTTGGGTTGAGGTTAGGTTAGCTAGGTTAGGCTAAGCTAGGTTATATTAGGTGATTTAAGGCCGTGTTTGCTTAGTTTAGATTAGTGGAAAAGAAATAATCAAAATGAGGCATTTCGAATGTTAGTGCGCTATGATTCAATTTCAGAGATCAAAATAACGTTCCAAAATATAATCATTATTCACACGTGCTTAGTTTTACAAATAGTATTCAACGTTATCCAAGTCTTTCTAGCTAATGTTGAGATATTCCAGATAAGGTTGAAAATGAGATAAATTACTTTTATTTCTGATTTTATATACAGCACTTGGATAACGTCGCCATCTAGCGGCTAATCTTGACATTAGCCAGATTTCAAACATTACCCGTGACATATACACTATCAAACACTAGCCAAATGATCTATTAAGCTGTGACTTACGAAGTATATAATTTCTTCATACCTTTAGATATGTAAAAAAATATGCATTTTTCACACAAATCCAGGCTCTAATTATTACCAATATGTATTATTATTATTATTTCATTCAATAAGAGGGTTGTAAATAAATTATTATGAGGGTTAAGGATGACAGGGATTTGTTTAAAGTAAGGGCATCAACATTAGTGGGGGGAAGGTATAGGAAAACAATTGTGTTAAATAGCATTTAGAAAACCATACACATTGTGTCCTACCACCAAGTGTAGGCTTGCGCGTGCTCGTTGACATTAATAAACAATTAACATGTTATAATAACATTTTTTTAGTTGTGCTAGCCACATATTTTCACTAGTAAGCATGGACGAGGAAGATAGAATTAGTAGGAAATGTAACTTGATTTGCGTCTAAGGAGAAATAGAAACCATTTTTGGAGAAAAAAAAGCCCTCGGTATATTTGACCAGAATTCGAATCTATACTTTCCCCTCATTGGAAATCAAGTCCAATTTAAGAGTGGTACCTTAGACCGTGCGACCCCGAAAACGGTTTATATTACTATGAATATGCCTCAATTGTATTGAGAAAATATAATATATTGTATTACATTTTGTTGTTCGTATATTAGCGACTCATGTTACAATCATAATCTAGAAAAACAGTAGTCAAGTTTAAGGAAAGTTCCCAATCATTTCCCTGAATAAATTATGTTAGACTATATTATAAATAAAAACATACCATGACGGACTACCCGACCGGGATTAACGCTGATTTACCATATCTGAGACAACTACAACGCCAACCTTACCGTTGAGGTATTTTTTAGGCCAAAATAAATAAAATATTTCTCCAGTAGAAACATAGTTAAATTTTCTTCCCAT
Organism: Timema bartmani; assembly: GCA_902151455.1. Taxonomy (NCBI): domain Eukaryota; kingdom Metazoa; phylum Arthropoda; class Insecta; order Phasmatodea; family Timematidae; genus Timema; species Timema bartmani. Next base: position 213,487 of record CABFWB010000157.1, on the reverse strand, counting down.
GGTGACCTCAACAGTTCTTGGATATCTGTCAAGGGTGTCCTTGAATTTAATCACAACTTTTTATCTTTATTTAAAAAGTTTGTCATCTAATGCCGCTATGCTCATGACAGATAATTGAAGAACTGTCGAGTAAAAAATTAAATTCTATATTTCTACAGAAGTGATATTTTATTCATTTTGTTTCGCTATAAGAACTACATAAACACTGGCCTTTTATCGCGTCCCATTCTACCCCACCTAAATAATTATGGTAATAATTAGAGATTTAGCGTACACTTTCTGAACCCAAGGCACAGACAAGATCACAAACAAGGACTAGATCAGTATTCAACCTACAAACCAATGTAAGGACCACACAGTCCTATAGAGTCCATAGGAGGAGTAACATTCTTTTTGGGACCCCTCTGGCATCATATTAGAGACCAATAGATAATTATTGAGCTTCCCTGATCATTCAGTCGATAGGACAAGTAGCAAGGTGGCAGGCAATCTTCAGTAAACATGCATTGCTTGTAATGAGAGCTGACATGCGTGAGTAACATCCATTACTGAGCTGGTGTTTACNTTTTTTTTAGTTTTATCTTGCGAAACTGATTGCCATTTTTATGATCAAATTAAAGGCTCGCTTCAGTAATTCAAAAATAAAAAGCACAGGAGGACTAATATATATTCTTTTATACGTGGCTTTTTAAGAGCCTCATACATCAATTAGTTAACCTAAAACGCACTTTAAAATACTGTTGCTCCAATATTACATGTAATTTTTCGTTAATGCACGAACCAGTAGTATAATTATTACTGAGTGATCCAATTACTTGTAAACGAAACAATTTGGCCTTAGAGGTAGTTAGGTTTTTAAGTGCATGTTAAATTCAAGAAATCGAGAGTGAATTTCTCCCAAATTAGAAATATATTTACAGGTCTATGGTGGCTTGACACATACCTTAATAAATCAAAGAGGTTGCTTCAGAAGTTATACACATGCATCAGCGAGCAGAGAAGATTGGAAAACACACTGAAAATAACAAACAAAAAACCACACCAAAGTGAACCCAACTGTTGTCAACGGCAAACAATTGAACTGCTACCTTAGCCACCTCATTTTGTTAAATCAAATCTTTGTCTCAGGCCCTCTGAATATTTACACTAATGAGGAAGGAATGAAGAAAGTATAATTTAGAGGAAATGTGTCCGCATTTGCTTGGGAAGAGGGTGGGGAGATATGTAGGAATAAAACAACTTCAGGAAACCCGTTTCACATTTTCGTGGAGGGAGGGTGGAAACAATATTGAAACAAAACTCAATCCACCCAACGGGGATTCGAATCACGATTTCCCTATCATCGGTAGTCTAGTCTATTGCGAGAGTATGGCTTAGACCATGCGGCCACCGAAGCAGACTAAATGTTATTTTAGTAGGTTTTTCAATCATCATAAAAATACAAAGTCTGGTCCCCTCATCTCCTCCTGAAAAATGTTGGACTGGCCCCCAACCCATTTGTAGCATATAATCGCCCTAAAATAGAGGCTCCACATAAATGGATAAAAACTTAAATAAGGTGTAGTTATTAATATTTTATTCAACATTTAAATACACAAAAATATTTTTCTAAAGTAAATTAAAGTGTGTAACATATCCAGATTGTCAAACTTTATTAAACCATATAATTTATAATATCCAATGATTCCGTTTAATTTGGCAAATTTAACATATTAGTGTACAACCCATTCACTCACCCTTACGCATGCATATGTTAAACCCCAATAGTGAAACTACACATTTCATAACCTGGGTGAATTTCTGCCCATTCTATGAACTGGTTTCTTTGCTTAAACATTTCACGAACTGGACAAAAATTACATTAGCTCTTGACCATTTCATGAACTGGAACTTATTGTACTATCTACTACAAGCTTAACTGAAATTCATTTTAAGATATTATATTAAATCCTAACTTAACCTAACCTTCTATTCTAAAACGATTAAAAGTTAAACTAACTCAAAGACCAAACCTTCATGAAATACCCAGTCCTGGGTAAATTCACGAATGGGGGTAACACATACATACATACATACATGCTATACATACATACATACATACATACATACATACATACATACATACATACATACATACATACATACATACACACATACAAACGCACAATCGCACATACATACTACTTTCTCCCCTTCACACACACACACACACACACGTATATTAAATATATATTGTAATATATTATATATATATATATATAAATATATACATAATATATTGTAATATATTATATATATATATATATACATAGTAATATAAAAACAATATTGATATATTACGTCGACTTTCGAGTGGACCCTACCCTAGAATAAAGAGCCTTTAATAAGTGTAGCCTAGTTTAAAAGATTAATAGAGCAGTGATGTTATTAATGAAAAATCTAAAATATTGGTCTCTACCAAGAGCAAATTATATTCCAATTATTCAATAATCAATTAGGTTGGAGGGGTACAGTCTAATAATTATTTTTTCTAGCATTCTGTGACAAGGCAATAAAATCCTAAAATAGGATCCAATTTTCTGTAATTTATGTCTTGAAATGATTTAATAATTTTTAAAAAAAATCCAAAAAAAGGACGTATTTAAATACCTGTGGCTTTCATACAAACTCGAACAGCCTGGACTGAAGCGTCGTCCTCATTTGGATGCAAGGCGCCTCTCGCGCAATCAATTTGAAGTGAAGCACCTAATACGGGTTAATCAGTACTACGGTACTAATCTCCACTGTGGTTACGATGCGTGTTACAGGGCGGCTAACCTGCAATCAATCCCGCATTGGCGATTCCATCCGGCGCTACGGGGAAAAGGCAGATGTTCCCAAGTTCTTCCTTCCGCGCCAAATACGCGGGAATATTTTGCGACAAATGTTAGTGATGTAAATTGGCGCAATGGCCTAGAGCGCTGAAATAACTTGGTTATTGTTGGAGTACTTATCATCCATCCATGTACTTAACAGCTTTATTTCAGTACACGAATATTATCGGCTTACTTAAGGTGGGAATGTAGGGGCCGCAAGAAAAGGCAAGTGTGTTTGCAGCTTTTTATAGCAAAACATTATTTTGCACAAAGTAAATAAAATATTGCGCTAGTAGGAACATAGATTTGAATGTTCCTCATATGATGACATCAACAGTTCTTGAATATCTGTCATGAGCATAGCAGCATTAGATGATAAACTTTTTAAAGGAGGAGAAAAAGCTGTCATTAAATTCTAGGACACCTTTGACAGATATTCAAGAATTGTTGATATCACCATGTGAAGAAAATTAAATTCTCTGTTTCTACTTGAGCAATATATGATTCATACGATTTCTTTGACAAAAAATAAAGTTTTTATGTAGAAATTGAAAAAATACTGATCTTTTCTCACATCTCCTACACTTCCAACTTAACTTAAGACAGCATCTTTTTGTTTTTTGCTACAATCCTCTTTGTCCATCTCTATTATGAGCATTTAACTACACCAATGGATTAGGCATGGATAAGGTAGAATTTAGAGGAATTGCAACAGCATTTACGTGGAGAGAATTTAATACAATTTATTAAAAACAACCTCAATAAATTCATCCAGTATGTGAACCCTGACCTCCCCATCAATGGATAAAGAGACTATATGGGCTTAGTATTTATTCCACGGGCCCACCGATGTTGGTTTAAATTGTTAAAAAGGTAAACTACAAGTCCATGAAGAGTAATCTCGATTATGGATGGTGTTGACGAATATATTACCTACTATCTGAATACAAGCACAATTTTATATCCATTTAGAAAATATCCGCACCGGTGGACAGGCGATATAAATGTAAAATGGATTCAATCTGGTTTGCTAGTGATGGGCAGGTCTGGGATTAAGTCCCAGCTAGGTATACTGATAGTGTTTTTTTAAAATGATTTTACAATCTACCTCCAGGTAAATGTGGGTACATCTACTCTAAATTATACCTTCCTCATCGCTATAACATTAGCGTAATTAAATTAGTATAATATAAACGGGTAGTGAGACGTGGTGAAAAACAAAAGAAGTGGATAACTAAGATCTAGAGTTGCGTGTTTAGTATCAGACATTAACTCTCAACTTAACTTGGGAAGGTTGAATATTGAGGAAGTGAACCAGAATTTGCTTGAGGGAGAGTGGAATACCATTTAGGGAAAACCACCCCCAGTTCACCTGAACGAAATTCGATCCTAGATCTCCCCGTCCTGGCAGTCTAACTCAACACGAAACCAGCGCGTTAGCTAACTATGCCACCGAGGCGGACTACCCTAATAAATCACATAATTCGATTCACAAATATCATTATACTCTCCAATACCGATCACCTTTCATTTCCCGCGCAATTAGGTCTTAATGTCAAGCCAAAATATGTGGAGTTTTGGACTTTTCAGAGTGGAAAATATTCATTTTTAGACTATGTTTACAAATCTATACACGTATAGGGTCATAGACAATAGATTTGTATTCAATCATGAAAACATTAAATTAATACCACTTTTATCAATATTTGAGCTATTGGCACCTATCTCTACCTAAGCAGCTCCCTTAGCCAGCTTCGCCTACCCTGGCAACATTCCACATCACGCCACTGGTTAAATAATTTAATAAACCGATATCGCAGTCACTATGACGCCTGGAAAGTTTTCCTTTCCACACGCCTCAGTCTCGAAGGTTGAACCCGCCCGAAGACAAGTCAGCCTACCCTGCGGCGGTCTATTGGTGGAGGTGGGGAGGGGGTATAGAAAGAGTCAATAGCCTCTTGTGTTACGCATGATACGACACGCTCCGGGATGATTTGTGCGTGAGTGACGCGGCCTGCCGACATTCCAGGGGGGAGACACGCAGCAGGTGTTTAGCTGGTGCAAGCCCTCCCAGGGGAAGATGTCAATGCCCTTCAGAGGGTTGGTGGCACACCGTGACACAGTGGACATTTAGTCAACGGGTAGTTAAAAATGTGGTTTGACAACAATAATTCAAACAATTTTGGAACTTGGGTGGTTCATACATATAGTTGCCCTAAGTTACATACTAAATTTCCTATCTCCTCTGAGTTGAGCTCGCACTTCCATGTTGGAAAAATAGCGGCGAAAAAAGTTTTATTTTAAGACCTCACTTGTGATAGGTCCTACAGTAAAATGTGATCTTTAAAAAAAAAATAATTAAAAGTCGCTTTAATCCCGCCAATAAAGGTTTTATTCGTTTTTCGCGTAAAACAAACAGTTTTTGTGAAGAAACTTTGTTACGTAGTTGTACTATTATGTGAATGTACTGTACAGTACACACATATTTTGTAATACTTAATAATCTAGATTTATTTACAGTTTATTATTAGAGTTGCTATTTACTAAGTTGTGTTTAACCTTAAAATCACAAAGAAATAAATAGTTAAAGTTTATAATATGCTTATGAAACAAGTCGCCACACCATAAACCTAACATTAAATGAAATAGAACGAACCCAAATTTCACGATCATACATTTTAAATCCGTTTGGTATTCAAACCAAGGATCATTATGTGGATGAGAAGATTCAATACTGCATGAGTTAGCGTGTTTAACATTACAAGTGATAGCGTAGTTCTTTTTTTATGATGTAGTGTTAATTATAACTCTCAGAGATTTTAACTACAGTTTAACTTTCATAGAAAGAGCCTTGGCTGATAAATAGGAAAGCTACTGGATCTACTTTAACGTATTCACACGTCAAGTCGTGTGATATGCACTCTAATTTTTTTATTGGTATGATCAACATACATACATACCTAGTCCCATCGTTCCCTTGCCGGATAGGCAAAAAACTGTGTATGTAGCCCAAAAAACATCATCCATACACCGAGTCATGCATGCTCTTTTATTATTAAAACTCTTAACGTTTCTCTTTTTCACACATTCATCTATAACATTTAGCCACGTCTCACATGGTCTACCCCTTCCTTTTGATCCACATATCCTACCCTCATATATTTGCTTTGCCACTCGATCCACACACATCATCTCAACATGTCCAAACCAACGTAAGATACTTCTTTCACATCGACCTATTGGATTCCCTTTCAAACCACACTCCTTCAGCACCCATTCATTACTGACTGTCCATACGAGTTTTTCCACATACATTTCTTAGATATCTCATTTTAACAGCATTCAACTTGCTCTTTTGTTTCTTCTGACAAACTCACGCTTCGCATCCATAAAACAATGTTGGCGCCAACATACTTTTATATACTGCCATCTTTGCCTTATTCGATATTATTTCAGTCTTTGCAATAGTACACATTCATCCAACTACTCTCCAAGATGCATTCACACGTCTGTCAATTTCACCCTCAATTCTTCCATTTCTACAAAACATCATCAATACCTATAAAATAACTTTAACGAGTTTGTAAAATGTTATAACGATTGACATCCTCCAATTTTTTTTATATTTTATAAAAGTTTCCTCCTACCAAAATACTACTCAATACAGGCTCAAGATAAAAGAGGAAGAGGCTAAATTTTAAGGAACTATGCCAGTGATATTGGTTTATATACTTTCCCTGGTTACAAGTATAGTGGAATATGACAATGGTGGTAGGAAGATAGGTTTAGAATGAATTATATAGGTCTATGTATATAATTTGAATTATAAAATTTTAATAATTTTCAAAACAATTTTTCGACTAAGCATCATTTACTGTGTTGTGCAGTTTTAGTTTATATCATATTTATAAAATATATTAATTACAAATAAAAAATGTTTAAATTGATTTAATTTTTAAATAATAAATTATATATGCACCAAAGAGCGTCACTAAACGGTTATACATTGTTTTCTTCGCATGTTTACTTTATCGCTATCTTACAAGTAAAGAAAGTATTGTGATCTTCAAAAAAATCGAACTCGAGAGTTTGATGAATCCTGGCATTTCATGAACCCCCGAATCAGAAAAAGTTGTTTTTGAATTTCCGTCTGTCTGTACCTCCAACTAGAGCCTAAACTATTTTACCGATTGGGCTAAAACTTGGTTTCTATGGTTTTCATAGGGTTATCCTGAGGGGTTTTTGGAATTGGATATCTAACCATAAAACTAAGGCTAGTTTACTGAAGGGCAAAAAGAGAAAAAGTTGATTTTCTCAAAATTGGTTCTAACTATTTTGATTAAATTTCATTTCAAAACATTTATAAATATTACAAACAAAATGGCTACTCTCAATATTTCGGCAAAATGACTTTAAGGGCTCCGGTCTGATGCATAAATGATTATTTTTTATCATATCTCCGAAGCTATTTGAGATATGAAATTACTTATCATTACAAATATGTAGATATATTTATAATACAAATATTTTATTCGAAGCATATTTTTATAAAACAAATAACCTTCAAGCTATACGCAAATATATATATATATATATATTTTTACTTTTCGAAAACTAAAGGTAAAGAAGTATTGCGACCATAAAAAAAACTAACCTGAAGTGTTGACGGATATCAACGTCTATGGGGACCCCAGACCCTAAAAAGTGGTCTTTGTAATGCCATCTGTCTGTGTCTATTTGAACTTAAAATTAAGAGTGGTTTAATGAAGGGCTAAAAGAGAAAAAAAATCGATTTTCTCAAAATCGTCTCAAACAATTTTGTTTAAAACTCGTATCTAGGCGTTGATTAAGATTATAAATAAACTGGCTATTTTCATTTTCCCATGAAAATTACTTTTAGGGTACTTTACAGAATCTGAAATTTCCGTATCTCCGCAACTATTTGAGATACTAAATAACTTATCATTGCAAAATTGTAGTACTATTAAAAATAAAAAACTTTTATATGAAATATATTTTTATAAAACCAATAGTTTCTGAGATATTGGCAAATATATCAATACAATTTTGTGAGCTTTAGTTGTGAAGAGATACTACTTAAGTTTTAACGCAATAATTCTCCAATGCCATAGAGTTATTAAATGTAAGTAAGTCTCTCAAAAAGTATATGCTATTTTTCCTTAAACCTCTTGGGAGAAATGTTTCTACAACAATGATCTATCTCCTTCATTTTAGATTCAATAGTCAATATTTACATTTTTTATTGGTCAAAATTTATAAATGAGGAATTTAATAGCAATGGATGACATGAAGATGTGTAACACCTAATAAAATGTCGAACATTTTAACCGGAGTTTCGAAATTTTAATACGAAGTGTTGACCCTTGTGGACCCAATATTGATCTTTTTTATCGGTTCAAACATACAAATGAGGACAATTATTCTTTAAAAATAAAATTATAAAATTTACAACCGGGGCTCAAACAATTTTTTATACAAGTATAGTGCAATTTATGCTTGGATTTACCAGTGTATATTATTTCGTTTCATATATTACGAGTTTTGAGTAAATATCTTCATTTTTAAACACAAGAGCGAGAAAGTCCGTGCGTAGCTCCGTACCATTTATTTATATTAATGATTATTATAGTCATCTTCTCCAAAAAGAAAAAAGAATGAACGTACAAATAAGACTATTTTACTTAAACAATATACACAAATGTGCATTTTCTCAAAAATTGTTCTAGGAATTTTGATTAGCATATATTTTACTCATTTATAAAAAACAAAAGGAGGGAGGGGAAACCACTGGGTCCTCTAAAAATATTGCATTCATACATTTTTCTTGTCACTTTATGCGAGTCTAAATACTTGACTTTGTCGTTTCAGATTTGTCTATTGAGCTAAGAGCCTCCGGTTCGACTATCGGCAGGGACGAACCATCATTGGTTATATTGGTGACTTCTCCTTTCATACTGATTAATTTGCAGCCGGTGTACTGGGTGTTGTGTATGCTCTAAAATTAAATTAGTTTGTAAGTCGTGTTCTGATCTAATCAATTTGTTCACAAATCACACGTTAAAAGAAACTCAATTAAAACACAAACAAGTACATGCCGTTGAACTAGCAACTGAACTGTTTGGCCACCATGCCGCAGTCTTTTTTTTTTTTTTATTTGCTCCACGTCAGGCATACCCGCATTTAATTAAAATAATAAGGTAAGGGCAATTAAGGTAGAACTTGGAAAAAAAATTCAAATTTTTCCCGCAGGAGAGTGGAAAACTATTAAGAAAAACACAACTACAGTAAACCTGACCGGGATTCGAACATAAATCTCCCCATAATTTTTTATACGAGCTTAACGTTTAGTCCTCGTGCCAACCGATACGGGTGCCTTGTTTCTTATTTGAATAATAAAATGTCAAAAATATCTAGATTTATTTATTCTCATCTAAAACAATATACAATATAAAAAAGCTAAATAATACAAGCTAGAGAGTAACATTTTACTTTTGAGATAATTATGTCACCCTCTTTTTCTTTACAACAAAGTTTATTTGAGAATTCTCCTTAATTATTGAATATTTTTCCATTAAAGGAAGCCCATAATCATGGTAACGCAGTCTAAAGCATCAGGCTCATCCTAAACTGGCTTGACTGTGATGGGGAGATTGAAGTTTAGAATCTCAGCGAGGTGTACTTGGGAGGAGTAGGGGGTGGCTTACCACATATCAGTTTCTCATACACGCATATATGTTAATTAGGCTAGTGTGATCGTAATGACGAAAGTAGAATTTAGAGGAAATATTCCTGCATTTGTGTTGAGGAAGACCTCCCGTTAACAAAAGAGAACAATCTCTTTCCGAAGTGACATCATAGATCAAACGACATCAGGAGCTATTGAGCCGCTAAATGAGACTTGTGTTAAAAAGTTTGAACTAAAACATATCCTGTGACCACATAGTCTAAACTTTATGGCGTCACTCTCGCAATAGACTGGACTGCCGATGACGAGAAGATTGAGGTTCGAATCCTAGTCAGGTGTACTGGCGATAGTTTTCCTAAAGGGTTTTACACTCTCCTTCCACGCAAATGAGGATCCATTTCCTCTAAGTTCAACTTACTTCATCCTTGACACATTAGCGTAATTAGCGCATGTGGGTATAGCCTTAACGGGTAATACGACGCCGTACAGTAATAATAATAATAATAATAATATTAATATTAATAGAAATAATATAATATTCAAAGCTATCCTACTCAATTATGTGAGATGATATTCTAAAATATAGTCTTGAATTCAAATTAAATAATGATATTATGTAAACGAGAGCAATCGTCAGTAATACCATCACTTAAACCCGAACCTTGAGCGAAGCAAGATATTTCACACTATATTCAAGTTGAGCCTGAAGAATAAAAAATATAAACCCTACAAATTTCCCTAGAGGACCATTTTCAATTAATTCCCCCAGTTTTTTTTTTTTCATTTGAGTTTTGGAAAATAAATAGATTTTAAAGTGATGCCGCACCTGCCCATTATATGTTACAATCCACCTTTAAGTCGATGAGGAATGTCTTTTGAAACCAAAACACTTTGTATTTGAGACGACGTTTAGTAAAAGCGCCCTAATTAGTTGTGTCTGCGTCGATCGCAGTTAAACCAGTCTTTTTTTTTATCGTCTATTGTTATATTTTTCAACATGAGCAAATATAAGGCATGTAATAATTCAACAAGTAAATTTAGTTTGATGGATCATTTTAATCTTCTTTGAATACTTCAAATAAATCTTAACGATGTGAGGCCCAAGTTAATACAATCATTAGATAATTAAAAGTGTACTTAAACTTAACATGTAGCAAGAATTTTGAGATAAATATTTCACTCAAAATTTTTTATGGACTAAAACTTTTGCAGGTGCACTTCAAAGTGCAGTTTTTGATCTCTAGCTCTTACTTTTTTTTTCGTAAAGAAAATATGTATTTCGTGATACATGTCTACCGTTTTATTTTTGTAGGGGTGAGGGGGTGGGGTTTGGGAGAGGAGGGAGAGAGGTTGGGGAAGGAAGTTTTGTCTTCTCATTAGATATATTCTTATGTTCTATTGAGAGCATTACTTCACATTTGAATATTCACTTTATTTTTTAACCCTATGTTTAACCTGAAAGATGATCAGACACCTTAGCTATGACGGTAGCGTGTCTGTCTACTCAGATAAGGGTCCCGGGATCGATTCCCAGCATGTCCGAAAAATTTATCAAAAGTGAAATGTGGGTTTACCCCTTTCTCGGTAATGAATTAACGGCCGAAGACTGGACGTTGGGTCTGTCCTAGTTAAATTTTAAGACATATGAAGCTGCGACAGGCCTAGCAAGCTGGTAGTGGAAAATAAATGGCTTTAATAAAACAACTGACCCAGGCCATAGGCTGGAAACAATGATGGATGTATAGTAATGTTTACCCTGAAAGATAGCAGTCTTAACTTTACCGATTACACTTTATGTATAAGCCTATATTATATATTATATATCACCGACAATGTGTAAAATCAAGGTGTTCTATAAAATACCTAGGCTTTCTATATAATGCCAGAGTGGTTTTGGCAAAGTATGAAATAAAAGAATTTTGCTGTCGTATTTAAATAATTATTTTCAAGTTATTTGTCTTTTTGAAGTCCCAGAATATGTTATCAATTATTTTATCCCGTTCTATATAAGTCTTACGCCGTTTTATTGCAGGTTCACCTAATTCCTAGGATTTAAGTTGGTCAGGCTGGGTTATATTAGAATAGGGTAGTTAGATAGGGCTAGGTTAGGTTAGCTATTGTTCTCGGTAGTATATAATGACTGGTTATTCTATAAATTTACTTGGAAAAGTATGAAATACAACAGCAAAACTAATTTATTTCATACTTTGTTAAAACCACTGAGGAATTATATAGAAATCCTAGGCATTTTATAGAATGCCAGCCTTACACACATTTCCGTTAGCACATATAATTCTTATAATTCCGTAAGCGTTTTTATATTCAGTTGGAAATTGTATGATTTGGGGGAAGTCGTAGAATCGTGAGAAGTGTATCATATTACATAGCTTAGTGCACAAAGTTTGGAGTAAAATAAAAGTTTTACTCTGACTTGCACATAATTTCCTAAAAATATCCTCTATATTTGCCCCTGTTGAAAACATGACGCTAGGCCATACATATGTATGCCTGGACTTGGACCCAAGCCATAAACGGTGAATGTTTATATTTTATAAATTTTTCTTCCTACCGGAATTATGTACTAAATTTATCTAATTTGCTAAGAAATTAATTAATATACTCTTCTACCCCCAAGAAACTGTTTTAAAGTAATCATCTTAGTGTGAAGGGGAAAAATATACGTTTTTCTTAAAATTTTACACCTAAAGATCAATATCTATGGAAATTTGATAGCCTTTAACAAGGCTGCCCTGGGCATACTTAATTTGCGGGGCTCCCAATTATCTGCCTCATAAACCCCACACTCCTCCCCCCCATAAAAAAAATTAAACTTCAATTTTGTTTAGTGTTATTACAGTAGTTTGCACCTATTTACAAATTTTCAGCCAGATATGTTTCAGGAAGCGCCCTAAAAGTTAAGTAAATGTATAATCTGTGTTTTTTAAACATATAATTGTTAATTTCTTCCTAGCCCCTAGTTTGATTTTCTCCCCCAACGATATCAATCCGTAAAAAGATACAATGAAAAACTGTGCCATGTTTGAATTAAATCTGTTAATGCGTTCAAAATTTATCGTGAGACATATCCACCATAGACAGTCAAATGCAAATCGTTGGATTTAAAACGGATAACTCAATTCACTCAATCAATAAATCAAACCACATTATTATATTTTTATTTGTTTTTACACTTAATAATATTTGATAGATCGCCTATAAAAGGAGCCTAACTATATGAGCAAGAAAGCAAAAATTTCCCACCCCAACCTGTTTTTCTCTCTCCGTCATCCAAGCAAGTGACCCCACCCCCACCCCCACCCCCAAATCGTGGGGCTCTGTGTGGTCACACTGTACCCCAAAGGGCATCCCTGTCCTTTAATGAATAAACGTTTAGCTAGAAAATCTAGTGAGGCCCCTTTCTATGGAACTTTCCCCAACAAACAATTTTGAATACATTTTAAGGAGATGATCAGCAGCCACAACTGAGAGGATTCACAAGTGAGCCGATAAGTTGTACCATCCATAGTAGAACCAAGAAATGTAAGTTAAGCTTGCTACCTTTCACAGTGAACAAAGATCATATCCCAAAGAAAGTTTAGCAGCACTTAAAAAATGTATCAATAATGTTATTTTATTATTACGGTGTCATTCTAACTGTTCAGGTTGTACGCATATGTACTAATTACGCCAATGAGCTAGGGATGAGGAAGATTGTATTTAGAGGAAGTGCACCCAAATTTGTGTGGAAAACCATTTTGGAAAACAACCCTCAGTACGTGCAACCAGGATTCGAACTCTAATCTCCTCGTTATCGGAAGTCTAGTCTAACATGAAAGTGACGCCTTAGACCATGCGGCCACTGAAGCGGGTAGTAGTATCTATAATGCTCCATTCTAAATAAGGTAACTAAATTGTAGAGTGGATTTTTTTCCAAAACATTACACATTCTGTTGGAAGTAGACTATCGAGTCCTAATATTAACATTCGTATTTTCAGACTAATTTTAATATGAATTATCTTAATATATATAATTCTTCTGTACGTGTGTATGTCACTGAACTCTTCCTAAACGACTGGACCGATTTTGATGAAATTTTTTGTGTGTGTTTGAGTGGGTCCGTGGATGGTTTAGATTCACAATTGGACCCGGTAGGTGGCACTGCAATCGGGTTCTAGGATTTCTTTTATTTTTTAGGGAATTTTTTTGGAGGGGACTTTTTTTTTTAGATTTTTTGCATATCAGAACATGTAACCTCAAAATTTCACCCCCCACCACCACCCCCATTATTTATAATAATGAATATAATATTAATAATTGACCGTTAAAAAAATCATAAGTTCATCAATAATTGACCGTTAAAACCTTCTGAAAAGTTCATGAATAATCAAACTTCTGAGAATAATTTATAGTTATGTTTGTTTTTCGATACAGCTGATATTTGTGGAGTTGTGGGCGAAATGCCAAAAATGAAAATATGTTTTATTTCGTATGTTGTCTTGACAAACACTGAATTTGTAATATTTGTATTACTCACTAATTGGAGTTAGGCCATAATTGTGAATTTGTAATTATGATGATCACATAGTATTTGTTTTATTATCGAAATCAATTATGCCACTCAAACAAAATGCCAACGTTCGGGCAGGACAACGTCTGTCGGGTCTGCTAGTTATTAATAAAATACTAAGTACAGCTGTAGGAAAACATTTATTCTTATAGGTTAAAGGGCTACTCTCAATCTGTAACAAATTTCTTACTGAGTGTAACAAATTAAACGTTTTCAATATTGCGGTTTGGTTTAAATTAGTAATTCTAGATACAACTAATACCTAATTAATAAAACTTTTCACCCGTTTCGATGGGCACGAGGGGTGAAGCATGCATATATCCTGGTCTGTGTTTCCAGAGATAGAGAGGTTTGGTTTCGAATCCCCTTCAGGTTTACTAAAGGCATAAAATCATATATTAATTGTGACTCTTCCTCCACACAAATACGGGTACATTTTCCTCAAATGCTACCGTCATATGTACTCTACCTGTCACATGTAACTACATAGGTAATAAGAAGTGATGTATGGTTTTAATTAATACAATCCGGAAGCTTGATATTATCTTTATTCAACCGAAATTAAAATGATTGTGTAAATATTTTTTTATAAAAACATACAACTACAAATTCAACTTTATTAATCTTCAATTTTTTGAATTTTTTTTTTCAAATTGCCAATTAATTTTGTGTTTAATTTATTAGGCACCATGGATTTAGTGAGAAAATACTTGGTTGACGAGTGGAACGTCTTACACAAAACCGACATCTGATGAGCTAGGTGCAGAGTTCATTTTCGATAAAAGACTTTAATGGGTTTTTTCACATATTGGGTTTCAATCCTTCCTCATTGTGGCTGCATACTTGTAACTTTTTTTTTCCTTTAAATAATAAATAATTTCGAGCACTTTGAACAATTTAAAAAAATGAATTAAAATAAAATTGGGTTGTATGTGGTGGTTCATTCTGTAATAGTTTCCACTTTCAACTAACGTCAATAGACTACGATTCAAAGATCGCACAAGCCCTCTCCAGTCGAAGGTGGCTACGTTATCTGATAGTTTACGTTCTTAATTGAAGGATTATATGTAGCTGACGATTTTCACACGTCCTTCACAGACTCTGCCTTAAATATGAGTAAAGAATTACCCTGGGCACGGGACCACTCCTGTATAGCTCAATGGTAAGAACATTATCAAAGTAAGTCAAACGCACCGGGCTCAGTTACACTCTTCCAGCTTTCATTCACAAAAACATGAAATAATAATAATAATAATAATAATAATAATAATATGGCCAAAAGATTTAAATCTATAAAACATACATTTATTATATACTTAAAATGGGCCGCGCTTCAGTGACCGCATGGTCTAAGGCGCTACTATCACAGTAGAATGGACTGCCGATAACGAGAAAATCGTGGTTCGAATTTTAGTAGGGTGTACTGAGGGTAGTTTTTCCACTCTCCCTTCACGCAAATGTGGATATACTTCCTCTAAATATAACCTTCCTAATTCCTAAAACCACTAGCGTAATTAGTACATAAGTTTATAACCCGAACGGGTAGTAAGACGTGGTGCAAATAAATAAAAAAAAAAAATTAAATTGGTGAATGGACGAATTGATCGGAGTTGAATATTAGTTAAGAAATTAGTCGATGACACTGTAATATTTTACTATGGAATAAAAAGCATCTTAAATTATTTTTGCTATAACATTCAGTAAGAAAATTATAAACAATTACTATGGGCCTATTTCTGTGACCAAGTAGTTCAATAGTTTGGTTGCAAGTCTAGAGTGATGTGGTTCAATCCTTTGCTGCATTCAAATTACTACTATATCTTAATGTTAATTAGTCCTATCCGGATACTGAACTTTCTGTTGGCAGGGGGTGGATTTTCAGTATCGGACGTGCTGTCTTAGTCTGTAAGTTGTGTATTGATATAAGTCTGGTTTCGTAACGTATACGTTTAATAGGTTGCTTAAGGTGGGTTGGAAGGGGATGCGTGGAAAATCCAGTGTTTGCAGTGTTTATGTAAAAAAAAATTTGGCCAAAATAAATTAAAAAAATTGCTCCAGTACAAACATAGAATTTAATTTTCTTCACATGGTGACCTCAAAATTTCTTGAATATCTGTCAAGGGTGTCATGGAACTTAATTACAACTTTTTCTCTTCGTTTGAAAATGTTTATCATAGAATGCTGCTATGCTTGTGACAGATATTCAGGAACTGTTGATATCAACATGCGAAGAAAATTAAAATCGATGTTTGTACTAAAGCAATATTTTATTTATTTTAGTCGAAAAAATGTATTTCCATAAAAACTGCAAAAACACTGGCCTTTTCTAGCATCCCTTCCCATCCCACCTTAAGTATACTGTTGTAAAAATAAATTGCCGTGAAATACAAGACTACTGTTTTAAACTAGAAATAAAATGATAGGCCTGATCGGAAAAGGCCATTTATATTCCAACAAAAGTTTCAAAAGAGCCTCTCGTGTTTATTCTTCAGGTTATAAGAAAAATGCGCCCGAAGTGCTTAAAACCTGTCAGTGGGTGATCAAGTGTCTGTGTGTTCGCGAGTTGCGCCGGCTACGGGCCAGGATAAAAGGGGGTGAAGGGATGGTAGCGGGATGAGGCAACGATCCGGAGGGAGGGTATAAGAAGGTGGGGGAAGGCGAGTCGGCGCGTGCCTGTATTCCTCGAGGCGTGTGGGGACCCTCGCCGTGCGTAGCCGCGACGTGACGACAAAAATATGACTAGATCGATCATCACCATGGAGACTCTCCATTGGGTTAAAATACAACGGCAGTCACGCCCACGAGGACATCCCATTGGTGGAGGGGTCCCTATTGAAGACGTTCCACGACCACCTGTCATTGGTCCGCCAAACGGGCTTGGGCCGTTCCCGCGGCTAGCGGTGGTGGCGGCGGTGGCGGCGGTGGCGGCTTCTAAGAGAAAGACAATACAATAGAAGAGTGGCACGCGCGCGACTCTTCCCTTTATTCGAAAGCTTACCAAACCTGCCGCGCTGGGTGTGACGTAAACGTCAAAGTTGAATCGTCGTCGTAATTTTTTTTTTCTAAGCTTCTCCCTCTCATCCCTTTAATTTTTTTTCCTTCCCTCCCCCTCCCGACTGTGACCGAGTGAGCCAACGAACTAGAGAGCGCAGTGGTCAAGCAGACGTTACCGTGACGGACACAGGACGTCACTCGGCACGCGACCGCATCCTCCAGAGCCGCGCCTCGATCATCCCAAGACGGGCTTCACGTCAAGGACTAAGGTATTTACTATCCTCTTACTCAGGTGCTTGCGATGTGCGCTGGACCAACGCGACCTGGATATTTTGAATACTCTAGTTTAATAGCACATTTATACGGAATTTAGTAGTTTGTTTAATTTTAAGAGGTTATTTACGCCACTCACATTTAAAACGACTGTGACCAACAATATTGGATCTAGCCTATTTTATTCATTAGTTTATAAAATATAGTATATCTAGATGGTTTCATAATGTTTTTAATATTGTGGCAACTAACATAAAAGCATATATCTATAAAGTTCTGTTATCCTGTTAAATTAAAAAATAAATTAAAAAAATAACAAATAACATCAGTACTAAATATCACAGACACGCTTAGCTTAAAAAAAAGGGTAGTAGCTTCAAAGTAAAGATAATATTGTTTATATACATATTTGCACTTTCATTGATTTCCTAAAACAAAGTCATTTTTCTGTAATTCGTAGCAATAGAAAAATGATTTATTGAATATATCGTACAAAAATACACACAGTGGTCTTTATAAGTTAAATTTGAATTTAGAAAGAACGTATTAGAAATTGAACTGACTCATTTTAGATATTGAATAATTAAACACTTTTATTGTTGGTTGAATAATTGTTTTTTAACATCGTAGACGATTGGTAGAGGTGGGCCTACTATCTTTACTTGTTTGTTAAATTTTTAAATAATTCTAATTTTTGATGTAAAAATTAGTTTACACAAAATGTAACTTTAAGAGAACTAGAATACCCTTAAAAATATAAACAGGTTATATGACCATTCCGTAAGACTTCGTGTTAATATAATATGATACTAAGTTATTAAAACGTTTAACAACATTGGGAAAAAACGTATGTGTTCATACATCTTGTGATTAATAATCACTTGTGTGATTTATTAATGTTTCCTCTATGTTACTATCGTTTAAAAATTTTCTTTAATTAAGTCTATAATAATCTAGAAAAATTTGAAAAATAAAATCTTTTTTCTTAATCTAACTATATTTGAAAATTTAGGAGAGTAAAATTGAACATAACTTGCTTTTGAATATATTTTATAAAACGAGGTTTACATCAACTTATATAACTAATACAATTTTATAGGTAGGCTTTATGATTTGTATAGTACTCACTTTTATGTTTTTGAAATTTTCTAAATGGTTCTATAAGTTGAATTAATATTGTATGTTTGAGTAACCACGGTCTATTCAACATTATATAGTCACATCTAATTAGTAGTTATATTTTCTATTGATTGAAAGTAAAACAAAGTATAATAATGCGTCCCCTTCGTATTTTTAATTTACAATGTAAAATTATAAAACAATATTTTGAAAAAACCAACAACGGCATAATTTATGTCACATTTTTTAGATTAGATTAAATAAAATTACTAAATTAAATATTATTAATAAATTGTTGAGTTTAGTTCGTCAAGTCACTTTAAAAAATTTTGTTATTCAATAACTTCCCTCTAGGACAATAAAGTACAAATCTAAATCATTAAACAAATATTAGTATTTTTTGAAATAAGAAAACTAGTAGAAAAAATTTTGAGTCCCCGACTTAGTACTAATGTAGCTTTACGATCTGTGCATGATATAAACCATATTAAACTTATTTATTGGTATCTCAAGAAAATAGTTTTATTTTAACATAGTTAACCTTGCGAATAAATCCAACTGGTGTTGAAAATATATTATGTATTTGTGCGAAGTATAGACCTAAACATATTCAAATAACTCGAAAGTTATATAATCTTAAATGCCTTAATCATGGTATTATAATGTCTTGCTGCTTATCTGTGAAATATCTCTATTAATTATTGTTTTATCGTAAAACTACTATTTCAGGATTGATATTTAATGTAGTTTCTACACACATGACTTAAAAATATACCTAGCACAGGGTAACGTCACTTAACACTAAAATATTGTATCTCGTGGCTAAGTGGTTAGAGTGGTCATCCACAAATCTAGGTGACCTTGACAAGGTCCCTGGTGCTGACGATGATATAAATTTACAATTTGTACACGGGCTCGTTCTGATATCTAATTAGGATATTAATATCAAAGATCCAAGACTGGGTTTGTATTACTAGATATACTATTCAAGATTAAATTTGTACTGACAATATCTAAATCAGAAAGAAAACACAAAACATCCCAACACTTGCTCTAGTCTTAGAAAAAGATTGTTAAAAATCTAAATAATGTGCTTATCATTGTTAAAAAAACCAAGGAGGCCCAGGCCTGCAGTAGTCCTTTCTAGAGCAATCGGTCGTGAAATTTACATTAAAAGGGTCACCATAATTGAAGGGATTTATCTTCCCACTACGATATTCATTATGAGAATGACCGCTATGAGGCTTAAAAACTATTTAAAAAATCCTCAATTATCTTATAATTTTTTATAGTTATATTATTTTCACTACACCTTACTCTCAGAACTGCGGTATTTTGCGTAAAACGTAGTTGGTGGTTGTGTTTTTTAGCAACGAATTTTACTACTACCTGTTTGGGTTATAGTCTTGCGTACTAATTACACTAATGGTTTTATAGATTAGAGAGGTTATATTTAGATGAAGTAATGTACCCGCATTAGCGTGGAGGGAGAATGTAAAACTGTTTTGGAAAAACTACCCTCAGTATACTCGACCAAGATTTGAACCTTGATCTCGCCATCATCAGCCGTTTGAGTCTACTGGAAGAGTGGCGCGTTAGACCACTCGGCCACCGAAGCGAGTAGAGTAGTTGTTGTTTATTATTTTACTAACCATCGTATTTTGATTTTTCAATTTAATGCTCATTTTAATTAAGCTAATGAAGTAAGGATTAGGGAGTTAATAAATTAGAGGAAATGTAATGTGTCTGCATTTTCGTGGAGAGAAAGTTGAAAACCATTGATGAAAACCTCCTTTCAGTACAGTCGACTTGGATTAGAACCCCAAACCTCCCCATCAGCAGCGAACTAAAACTAAAAATTAAGCTTAAAATGCTATAGGAGAGATATACAAACTTTAAAACCATACACTCTCCTTTTTATTTTTCATGGATATCGCTCTCAGCGCGTGTCACTCAAATGCTGAAGATTTGTTTAGTTTCTAACATAGCTAAATGCCAAGACATTTATAATCACCGTAAAGATATGTCTATAGTCTACTAAATTTGATAGGATGTATTAATTTGAAACCAGAAACTAACCCCTAAATCACGAAAGTGGACACGCCTGCTGCTTTACATTCAATCAATTCAGAATCAATACCGAACTAATCATTCAAAAACTGCCAATTCATCACACAGTTTTTTATTTGTTTGTATTGAACTATTTTTTCAAGAACCAAACTAAAAATAAATTGTAGGGGTATTGAGGGCTCTTGGCACCCATTCCTTTTCCCCCATGGGAGCCCACACCTCAGTTTTGTGGGACATGTTTAACTTTCACCCCCAGCTTAGCGTTAATTTTTTTTAAAATACAAAACTATTATTAAATAACGTGATATTTATAAACATCTACAACGCATGTTATCTCTCCGATACCTTATAAGTATTCTAGAATAAATTTCTTGTGCCTCCATATTTTTCGGTTGCAAAAAACGGAAACTACACAAACCTTGGTTTCGACCCGCGCATTCAAATCCCCAACACTCGCCTGATTCTGCCTGTCTTGCAAAACACAGTCTGGTCATTTGAATACGGGGCCCCGCGAATTAACGAGGTGAGCCCATTACTAATTATTATCATCACCACTCGAACGCCTGGAAGTGATTCTAGTCCGGCTGGAGATAACCCTTTATTGGCCAGACCATTACAATTGTATCAATGATACAGGGAGGTAGCCGGGGGATCAGTAAATTAAACCTTTTTTTTTAAAAAAAAGGGGGTGGGATTATTCCAGGGGCCTCTAACAACTGACTTTTTAAAACGTTGCCACCTCACCGATCAGTGCCTTTTTTTATATCATTTTTCTGAATGGGTTTTCTAATCCAGCAACAGAAAAATAAAAAATACAAGCACTCAATCATTCTGATTGAGACCAAAATATCTGACCTTGAGAGAGAGAGAGAGAGAGAGAGAGAGTTTTTACTAGTTTCTTAATAGTAGACTCTAAATAAGAGCGATAAATTATTTAAAAAATCTATATATATTCTTCATGCCTCACAGTAAAATAAGCTTTATCTCTCTTTCTCTCACACACATATACATACAAATGTATTTATGGTTTATGGCCCTATCCGAGAGCGTTCAAACGATTCACCTTTGAAAGAATCGGGTTTGAATTCCAACGGTGTCAAAATTGAGTCTTCATGTGCTGTGAAATAAGGTTAAGTGAAAGTCAGGTGTAAGTCAAGCGTTTATATGAATAGTCATAATAATAATAATAAGGATAACATAAATTACCGTCAGCTTAAATTAATTAATGTCACACAGAAAATATTTTTAACAAATGTTAGACTCAGCTTAAATACAATTATTATGTATATGCTACACCTCAATAGTAAAACCATCCATTTCATGAATTGAGCAAATTTATGTCCATTTTCGTGAACTGGCCTCTTCTATTGATCATTTCAAGAATTGGAAAAAAAAACAAAAAAAACATTAGCTCTTACCAATTTAATGAACTGGACTTCACTATCTTCTACACGTTTAGCTGAAATTCATTTTAATAAATTATATTAAACTAAACCCAACCAAGCTTGACATAACCTTCCATTATAAAACGACTATAATTTAAATTAACTTAAAGGCCAAATCTGTTCTTCGCTTATCCATTTCACGAACTGGGCTAAAAGTCGTCTAGTTCATGAATAATTTGATAACGATTGAGGTTGTCCTCTAAATAAAATAGCCATTCAATAAACTGGGCAGTATAAACGCTACCCATTTTATGAACCAGGACGAGTTTTTGCCAAATCCGTGAAATATATAAGTGAAGAAGCCAGTTCACGGAAATAGCAGAAATTTGCCCATTTCATGAAAATATTGGGCAATTTAACTTTTGATTTGTTCTGTACATATACACTATTATAATACACATTTTATTGTTTTATTCTGATAACTTGGTTAGACGCATTGACTACCATTTATATTTTACTTTAAATATAGTTTGAACTTAAAAAAAATTGGCAACCTTAGAATAGCAAGTAATATTAACCGCAGGAACAAAAGTTTTACTACAAATTAGTTCTTAATGAAGGTCTACATGTATAGCAAGTTAAACCAAAATATACATATATTTTTTAATATTTTGACACAATTATAACATATTATAAAACATTTAAATCCACTTTAAATGCAGAATTTAAATTACGCGATACTTCTACAAAAGTTTTGCCTAGTTTTGAAAAGTTTAGTAACTTCTATGGGGCTAAAAAAAGGAGTAATGGGAGAGGACTCGAATTATAGCACGGGGCCCGTAAGTGTGTACAAACTCCGCCGATTAGTTTCAAAGTAATATGAAACTAAAAGGCACAGACAGCTAAAACGAGTTAACGCACATGACGATTTTCTCGAGTTTAGTATAATTAACGCGTGTGGTACGGTTCAAAACCGGTTTTAAAGAGAGACCTCCGCAGCATCCCACCAGTCCTAAAAGTATTATTTGTAGCGCGTACTTTATAGAACTAAAGGATTCTAATGTTTGAAACGAACCTCTCTTTAACTGACCACAAATTATTTCATTTTCACTTTCAACAAGATCTGAAGCACGACTGAGTTTAGTTTGTTCTACTGGCTCTGAGGGCACTATGGCATATGTTTTAAGTTTAAGTTTTAAGTTACGACCTCAGAGAAAGCGGCCTCGTGGTATAGTGGTCAAAGCTCCTGGCTGCTGACCTAAAGTCCCGGCTTCCATTCGCGGATGATACTGGTGGGTTTTTTTTCTCTAACCCCATGACCACCAGGATTTGGTTAGTTAGGCATAAGTTTTTTTAAGATATTTATTGGCCTTCCCTCGTCTTATTCACTAACATCACCCCCTCATCTCAATGGGACATGGAAGGAGCCTCCACAGGAAGAATGTACTATTAGTACATCCTGTCGTCCCCTGGGCAACGGTAGATTAGTACTGGCTAATCTTTCTGCAAAACTGAGCTACAGATTGATGTATCCCAGAGACGCCATTAATATACCTTAAATAGTCCCCTTGAGTTTGGTGATCGAACCCTAGTTGGAGGACTCTTTAATTATAATGTTTTCTGGTCGTTTAATGACCCAACGCTCACTATAATCAGGACACTTCAAGTGTTATTACTTTTGGGTTAGTGAAAAATATATATTTTTTGGTGGAGAATAACAGGTTTGTCCTCAGCCACCTATTGAGGTTGTTTGGGGATTGACTGAACATTCCATTACACTGGCGAGAATGGCTAATCGACGGAATCTTCTAGAATTCAGGGGATTGATTCCAGCCTTTTCTGATTTGGTTTAGTGTTTTATAATCTTCCCTCAGGGTTTATATGCGCTTATTATAGAGTAATATGATCAGAGAGGATTGAGTTAAATCCCTGACAGGTTCCTCCCTACCTCCTCCTTCCTAGTTTGGATTTTCAGCGCCTTTTCGATCTATCTTTAAAAACAATTTTTATATGCGCCATGTCATACTCGGTGCATACAAATTGTGGAACAACTCATCCGAGCTCGGTGATACCTTCACACGAACTGTGGGGTAAAAATTAAATTCATAATGACTTTGTTCAAAATGGAACATGGAGGTTAGGTTAGGTTGGACTAGGTTAGATTCAATTAGGTTATAGGTTATTGGTTAGGAGTTGAATGGGATTAAAGGTTGTTCCGCAATTCATGTGGACCGGCTGACAGGTATACTTTATTCTGCAATTCGAGTGCGCCCGTCGTACTATCAGATCGGGTTCTACGCTTATTCACTCTATCGGGGTAAGGATGAGGAAGGTAACCAGCGGGGATGGAGAGTGGGATGCCCTATAGGAAACATTTCCTTTCATTACACCAGACTGGGGCTTGAACCCCAATCCTCCCCGTCATCGGCCATCCAGTCTATTGTGAGGGTGACGCCTTAAGATCGTACAGCGGGTTAGATGGATAGTAATTGTTTTCTTAAAACCATCCTTAAGTTATCTTTAGATATCTAAACTTTAGTGTTGGGCGTGTTATATGTAGGTTGAGTTTATAAGTGATCTGCTGATATAATCTGATTCTAGAAAAAAGTAAACCATTTCAAAAAAGACAATCAAACTTATTTCTTGAATTTATGGTTATTAGGATATGAGTTATCAAGCAAAGGCAGTTTCGGAAAGTAAGCTTTGTAAACTAAACTTTTTGTTCAGTGATTAGAACTCTAAAAACGAGTTTAAATATATATTTTACTTAATATTGACATAGAGGTTGCAAATTATTGTACTTACGGGTACCACAACACAAATAATGCTATTAATTAATATCAATTAATTGTATTTTAAAACCAAATAGCTAAAGCTATTATATTTGTTTTAGTGAGGATTTACTCGCATCTAGATATCATATTCTGAAAATTGAAAAATGACACCTGGGTATGGGAATTGAACCTGGAAACTTTGATTTAGTACGCCAATGCTCTAACCACCGAGCTATCAAGGAATCGTCACCTACGCTGGGTCATTCTTCACTCATATTTTAAGGCAGCGTTTATGATGTAAATGGGCATTGGCGTACTAAACCAAAGGTCCCGGGTTCGATTCCCGTGTCCAGGTGTCACTTTTAAATTTTCAGAATATAATATCTAGATGCGAGTAAATCATAATTAAAACAAATATAATAGCTTTGGCTATTTGATTCTTAAATATGCAATACCTTATAATTATAATAATTGTACAAGTGGCAGCAATAAGCCAACTACCAAGTCGAAGGTGGCTGCGTTATCTGATAGTTCGTGATCTTAATGAATCACACATTTGTAGCCGATTTCCGCAGGTCCATCATAGACTCTGCCTTAAAATATGAGTGAAGAATGACCCTGGGCACAGAACGATTCCTGGATAGCTCAGTGTTTAGAGCATTGGTGTACTAAGACAAAGGTCCCTAGTTCGATTCCTGTGTCCAGATGTCAATTTTCAGATTAATTGAATTTTTCTCCCTGTGGGATGTTTTCTAAAACTCTCAAGGAAAATGTAGACATATCATCTGATATTTTTAAATAACATATACTTCGTAGCCCGTGCTAGTGGTCACGAAGATAAAGGTGTCCGTCTCATTTCATCGGGTTTTACAGTTAAGAAAATGTTGGTGTCCAAAGTCCAGTCGGGAGTCCTGAGGTGGAATTTTATCAATTATTTCCTACTTTTACTACATGAAAATGTGGGTAAATTTCTTCCAAATTATACCTTTCGCATAACTACTCTATTTGTGTATATATGTGGCTGATAAGACGTGGTGAACTAAAATAAAAAATTATAAAAACTGAGCTAGGGCTACAACTGTTTAAAATATTTTATTTTCTAAGAGGCCAAATTCCACAAACAAGTCGATTGAAATAGTCTTAAACAATACTTTTTAATTCAAAGTCAGTTAAATAATGATTAAATTATATTTTAAATATGAAATATAATAAAATTATAAGTGATTTGGTAGCCAACATTTATAATATTATACCAGATTTAATCAAAATTCAGAACAGATTTCCCACGTACAGTGCTATCTATATTTTACTGGCAAACATTATAGAACCAAAAGCTACCATTAAAACAAAACTATATTTTCTCAAAGATAGCTATCTGATTTACGTTCAAAGTTACGAAAAGCGTGTTTTATAATTAGTTGCGAACATTACGCAGGGCATATTTAGGCTGTTAAATGTTAAACATCACTCTGTATATAGCCTAACATTAAATTTAAATTTCTGAATAAAAATGAGCTTGTATTTCAGTTCTCGGCCAATGGGAAAAAAAAAGCTACCTCATAAATTATATTTCCCTTCATATTAAATCCTCATTCATAAATTCTGTTAGCTTACTCAACCCACCTCGGAAATGACAACTAAAACTGAATATTAAGACATTCCTAATACAGTAGGATTATTTTAAAGAAACGTTGTATGAACATGAATCATAAAAAGAAGAAAAGAACATTGCATGTTGTCAGCCCAATGTGTAAAAGTTAGTCTGTTATTAAACTTCTCTCACACCAAACTATGATTCCATGCGTAACCGTGTTAAAAATACTACCACCATTTACATAATTGTATTGAAATTCATGTAAATGAAATGCGTACTCGAACGCTTTTGTTGCATGTTCGTGGTCAGTTTATGTCGGCCAGGCTTGAGGGATTTAAAAAAAAATGTTGTTAATGCGATGTCGACAGAAACAATATGATCCGAGCGATTTTATGGTTATTTTTACTAAAGGGTTTTTCTCACACTACATCGAAAACTCGCTTTATTTTTGGATATATCGGTGTCTTGCAAATTAGTAGATTTTATCAACGTTTAAAAATATGTTTCCCATGTACTCCCTTTTTTTTAATGAACGGAACTAGAACCATGATAACAAGTTACAAGCCTTGATATAATTTTATTCATTTAATATGATAATTATTGTGTCTTTAATAGCAAAACTAAAAATACTTTTTTCAAGATAAATAAAATGTATTGACATCTCAGAACGCCCAACCGGAATTAAGACTTTGCCCCTTGCCATTATCATCAGAAAACCATAAAAGACCAAAAATACACATTTTTTTGCGTGTCCTTAAGTGGGGGTAACATAAAATTATATAAATAAAAAAATACAATTATTTATTTTACAGTAAACAGCCCCCAACTAACCAGAATTTGACACGCTTCTCGAGTTTTGTCACCAACATGAATACTGATGACACAATTCGTGTGTGAAGTGAACTTTGAAATCGACAGAATAAAATCAAGAAAACTATAAATAAAGAGCAAACTCTTTCCGCTACCACTTGGAATCAATTCAAGGTTATTTCATTCGAAAGAATCTCTTAAACTTGTAAATTAGAATTTAATTTTGTGAGTTGAGTTGAAGAACACTGCTTCATAATAACCTTAAAAAGTTGGTGTGAAAACTCTTTTTTTGTGGTTCTTAAATGAACACGTTTATGGCGTATTGTTAGTGACGTCACAAACCACCAAAATAGCTGATCGTAGCTGAGACATACCAGCTTGGACGATTGTATGACTTAAGACTCAGACGCTTACGCTGTATGTCTCGTTAAGAAATGTTTGATATAATTAAGGACTAATCTATATTTTGACTAACACATTGAAAAGGTGCATTTCAAATTTAATCAAACGTAATGTTACTGTCAATAAAAAAATCAAATAATTTCATGGCCTGACACTTATTCAAAATATTTATTATGCTGGTCGAATCATCTTTTAGTATGTATTATAATGTATTTTATCATTCCGACGTAAAAACTCAAATTCCATGATTGGAATCGTTTGTCCCAAGTCTACTTTAAATAGATCTCCACACCGACACCTGGGAGTAACAACCCCCGCCACCACCCCCCGCCACTCCCCCTCTGCCCAGCCCTTACTCCTCATGTGGGAGATTTTCTCAAGGAATCCCTCAGGAGGGGATACCACACGAGCCGTTACAAGTGTTTGGATCTCGTCGCCAACAAACACAATACAGATATTTAGGCGGGAAGTTCTTAAAAAACCGAATAAATCAATACTAGGACTGGAGCTATCATTTGCTTGAACTGGAATCGAGGGAGTCATACCCCACACGTGTAGTGGTACATTTACATGTTCTATGATTCTCTCAAGCAGAATATGTAACTTTAAAAGGTACGGGGGGAAAAGGAGGAAGGTCTAATTTTAACTAAAATTCAGTTAGTGATGCCATCTGTTAGACAACTATGATACCTTTTTAGTGCTCTTTAGATTATGGTTAAAAGAAGTATCTGTCATATTTAAATTAATTTATAAAGACAGTATTTACTGGGGGTCTTTATTTGGTTTGAGATATAAAAGTTGTCTTGGAAAAGGTGTTTAGTGTGACTTCCCCTCTATTCCTTCTGTACTCTTTATATTAAATTTACCGCAACTTTATTCATACAACTTTATTTATTCGATTCTATAGTTAATTTGTAATTTTTCTACACTTGAATTTGAATTTTAGATGTATTCACTAGTTCATAAAAACCACTTTATTATTTTTTAATTATAATTATTTTTATTTATTTTACAATTTATGTAGACCTGTAGGCTTACTAAAAAAATGTATACATACTTAACCATGATACTAACAATAAAATATTAAAACAAATAAAACATTATTAATAATAATTACAAATTGGATAGGAATGAACAAGCATGCTGACCGCGTAAGCTGACTCAGAAAGTGAAGGAGGTTTTGATCAGGGAATTCGATTGATTGGCAATTCGGAAAGGTTGGGATTCGCACTGTCGGTACTCTACTATATTTAAATAAGAGTTAAAGTCTGTTCACCGTAGGAATTGACTTCTAAAAGGCCTTTTTCCCTACCAGAAAGCTATTATATAGTAGGATATTGGTAGGAAAAAAGACCTTTCAGAGAGTAATTCCTACCGTGAATGGAGAATATGTTTAATACTATAGCTATTTTTATTTAGTTGCGTCATTTATGGTACAAAGAAAAAAACTCTTAAACCTATTGCAAAACCACCCTGAAGAAAATAAATAAAAGATCTAGCCCCCTATTAAACATCGAATAAAACTGAATTAAGCGCGTAAATCCGGTGGCACAAAAAACACCACAAAATCATTATTTAATTAATGTTATGCTTTTTTGTCTGTAAAATGTCTGTAGTATTTGGTCAACCCATTAAAATCACTGCCTGCGTTTCCGTTCTTGTGTTAGAGGCGCAAGAAAAACTAACCTTATCTCCTGAATATAATATTAAATGATATGAAGTTAGTAGATTATACAAACGAACGTCTTATGTTCTGGTAGAATTAACCTTTCTTATTCTTCTTGAGGTTTTTATTCGTATCAAATTACTGGTGTAGGTACTAATTGCCTACCGGTACCTCAGTTCCGTCGTTTATGACCTACATATTATTAACTTGTCTATGTTTGCCCGAATGTAGTTGAAAAAAAGGGGGGGAGGGAATAGATAAAACTAACGCTTACCTTAACTCGTAAATTCTTAAATCTGACCGTGGAAAATTTTACCTGTATATCTTTACAGATTATTTTCAAAGGGAAGTATATTTCTGCGCTAAAACACCTTACACAGTAATTTTAGATTTTATGACACATGACTAATTTTGTAATTTGTTTTATTAAGTGAACCACTGAAGGAAGATGAGAAAGTAAAGGATACTAGAACGAAACAAAAAAATCCTCAAATTAGTTCACATAATTCTTTTGAAAAATAATGTATTTTTCTAATTATTAATAGAGGGTGTACAGATCAACTTAATTAAAACACGATTATATTATGTTTCTAAGGTGGTGAATATGTTATAGGCCCTGCTCATTTTTTATTTTATCCTGATTACAGGACTCCAATAAAATGTTAACTAAAAACCAGGAAAGATTCAAATGATTAGATTGTGGGGTTATACGAAATATTATTAATCAATAAATCAGTAATTTTTAAATAGCTAGTAATTTTTCTATATTTTCTATCACATTCTATGACAAAACAAATTATATATTTTTATCATATTTCGGCCAGTGAAAGTGATAAAAAGTATTCACCAAGCTCAATTTTGGAGTAGTACTATTCAGAATTTCTTAGTGCTATTTAAAGTCATTGGAAGTCAATACTTTAATATATATAAATATAAAGTATATACATATGCCACAATTCAATATCTTTGAAGAATCATATGTTTTCTGGAAATTTTTTTTGTCATATAGACTAAGAACCAGCTCCACATTCAAACCCCTCCCTCCCCCCACTCCCCGCCCAAATCTGATAGTGATCAATAAGCCATTCTTGATATCTTTGGTGCTAAATTTGGGGCCACAAACCCTGCCCGCCAAGTAATAAACACTACCCATTCTAAACCAAATTATCAGAGCTATTTTTGAAAATATTTCAAATTTTAAGCTAGTAATAATAAAACTACTCTTAGATCAAATTTCCTTTTTTTTTCTAAATGAATAAATATATAGTACTATTTATCCTATAAAAATTTCCCAAATTTCCAATTTGAACCACATTAATAGTCATTCTTGAAAAAGTTTGGATTCTCAAAAATTATTCATCCATAAACTACCCTTAATTTTATAGCTAGCATCAAAATCCCTATTTTTCCTTGAGGTATCACCCTATACAACATATACATATACAGTTTAAACGAAATCCAACAAACCGTTTTGGCTGTAGCTCTAGTTACAGACGGATATGGTGACATACATAATGGTAAAACCCAATGAGTTAAGGACCATATTAAATTCTAAAATTCATCGTAATCTAGAGATCGAACATTTTCACGATTACAATACATCCTAGAAGAGCATCACAATTTTACACCAACAAATCATTAACTCCTATTCATACTTGGTATTTGCATATGCTATTTTACGATCGATTCCTAATAAACTGAATGGATTAATGGCATTGGTGATACTTATCTCAATTATATTTATTGTATCGTACTGTACTGAACCTTCTCATGATCAATTTTATATTAAAATACTTTTACTATTTATTATTAAGCTACT
This sequence comes from Timema bartmani, assembly GCA_902151455.1. Lineage (NCBI taxonomy): Eukaryota > Metazoa > Arthropoda > Insecta > Phasmatodea > Timematidae > Timema > Timema bartmani. The sequence continues at coordinate 182,452 of CABFWB010000157.1, read as the reverse complement.
TTAGTTTTGATTAATAATTACGATTATTATTTTATTTACCTGAAATAGAGCGGTTGAAAAACCTTGGATTATTACAGTCCAATTACATACAATTCTATACTTTTCCTTTTTCTATTAGACCCTTTCATTTTAAAAGTACAGAAAAATCATACTAAATAATAAGTAGTTTTTATATTAAACTTATGTTTAGTAAACATACTCAGGAAGTTGAATTCTTTTATTAATTTTACTAAATTTAATTCACTAAAATAATAAATTCACTAAATTTACTATGAGAAATTAAAAATGATTGATTCCATTTGCACGTGGACTTTATTGTTTTGTTTTCCATAAACGAGTTTCCACTTTCCTTCCATTCAAATACGGGTACATAGCCTCTTAGCTAGCTTATTAATAAAGTTGTATCTAATTAAAAAATTTATACTGTAAAAATGCAAATAATGAGTTGTATATACAAAGGAAGATTCAGGATTCTTTAACCTTTAATTCTTTAACTTTTACAATAGTATACTATTTTATATTTTCTGTATTTTAATTATATGCAAATTAGATCTTGTCGGCGAGATCAGGTGCTAGCAGCCCATGATTAAATAGCTTTAAAACATATATTTTAAATCCTGTGGCAATAGTAGTTATGCAAGGTGTTTACTAACACGCTGGTTTCTTACCCCTAAGTTTTCTTTATAAATACCAACAAAAAAAGATTAGGGGTACAAACAATCCTCCTGACAAACCTGTATTCAATCCAAAACACGTTTTATATTTTCATAAACAACAGCAAAGTGAATAAATGATAGTGACATTAATAGAGTAGAATAGGAATTAAATAGAGTGGAGCAGAATATTTCATGGATAAATAATCGTATATTAGTATTACTTTCATTTTGTAATATAAAGCGGATGAACTTATCTGACTTATTTAAATTCAAAATGTTACTGTGCAGGATCATTTTATTATATCTGTTGATAAATGAAAGAGAGTTATAAAAGAATAAATAAACACGATTGTGTTTATTTGCATATTCATGTAGCTAATAACAAATCATACAACATAAAATAAAATCTTAGTTTGAAATGCTTTATGGCCTATATAAAACATTACTACTTTAGAAAATATTGTTTTATAGTAATAATAAACTTGTACTATACATGTTAATTATAATGTCGTCGAAAGATGTAGTGTAAGTAATGATATATTTGTCCCTAACATAAAGAGACATATCGTTTGACAGGGTTAGTGAGTTTAAATATTTCGGAACAACTTTAACTAGAAATAACAATATTAGATTTGAATTTAGGAAAATAATACAGCCAGGAAATGCCTGTTATTACTCGGCCAGTAAGTTGTTGACATCTTTCCTGCTGTCAAGGAAAGTAAAACGCAGAATATACAAAACAATAATTTTACCGGTTGTTCTCTATGGGTTTGAAACGTGATCTCTTACCTTAAATGAATAAAACAAATGTAGGGTGTTCGAAAAAAAGGTACTTAGGAAGATATTTGGCCCAAAAATGGATGAGGCTACTGGGGAGTGGAGGAGGTTATATAATAATTAGGTACTGTATACCCTGTACTCATCACAAGACATTTTTAGGACAATCGACTCTCGTAGATGACAGTGGGAAGGACATGCAGTGCGAGTGGAAGAACCTAGACCCATGTTCAAAGTGTTTACTGGCAAACCCGATGGGAAGAGACTATTGGGAAGACCTAGCCGCATATGGGAGGATAACATTAGAATGGGCCTGAAAGAGATGGGGTGTAATGAGGTGGATTGGATACAGTTAGCTCAAGATAGATGGTGTACTTTTGTAAGTGCGACAGTGAACTTGAGTTCCTAATGCCATAGAATAGGTAAACATAAAGAGAGCGTATTGTAATCGTGAACATTTTCAACCTTTAAGCTATCAACAAAAGTATTAAAGGTCAGCCCACAATACAATTCAATTTATCAGATAGTCTCTTATTAATGTATTACTGTTTTAAGGACTAGCTTTACCCATAATAAATCGTTAAAAGTATACATCTAAGCTGTTGTTACGGTACGTAGGCCCATAGTAATTAACAAAGTTTATTAACTGAATAATATATCTAATTTTTTAGTAATTTCTATGAGGCAAAGCTATAGTTTAGTCAAGATTTATTTTCTATAGTTTCTGGTAAGTTGGTAGATTACACATTTGAAACAATTAATTCCTGAAGAGATATAAGAATATTTAGCAAAATTAAAACATGCACACCCCTTTTGTGGCTTTACTACATTTTCGAAGAGAAGTCCTATTTTGGGTTATCCAATCGGGACACATTTCAATAGAATTCAATTCTGATAATAGAAGAAGCGATTGCAAAAGGATTGGTCTTGATTTATTGCATTTCGTGACCTGTAGAATACATACATACATACATACATACATACATACATACATACATACATACATACATACATACATACATATATACATACATACATACATACATACATACATACATACATACATACATACATACATACATACATACATATATATATATATTAGGTTTTTTCTACGTTTGTTGACTTCAAGATAAAGTTAAATCTATTCCAAATTTGGTATATTTGTAGATCTGAGTCTGATTAGTATAAACTTGTATGTGGTATTATATAGAAATTTACATTTAAACTAATTTTACTGACGCACATCTGCAAAAGTACATATGGCGAGAAAAGAGTATACTCCTCTTGAACTACAATTAAGGTGGGGAATTAGTGGATGCGTGAAAAGGCCAGCGTTATTGCAGTTTTTATAGAAAACATTTTGACCAAAATAAATAAAATTTTGCTTCAGTACAAACATTGAATTTAATTTTCTTCACATGGTGATATCAACATCTATTGAGTATCTATCATGAGCTTAGCGCCATTAGAAGACAAACATTTAAATATTTACAAAAAGTTGTCATTAAATACCAGAACATCCTTGACAGATAATCAACAATTGTTGCTGTGACCTTTTGAAGAAAATTTAATTATTATGTTTTTTACTGAAGCAATATTTGATTTAATTTGACAAAAAAAAAGTTTTTCTATTAAAAATTGCAAAAACACTGACATTTTCTCACGTCCCTTACATACTCACCTTAAACGTAGTTTTAGAAGGGTATTGGTAAGTAGGCTTATTTAACGAGATGTCAAAGATTTTAATTCCAGGATAAGACAAGATTTTAAAAATATTTGTCAGAGGAAAGTACCACTTATAACACCAAATATTGCCCATAGAACGAGTATTTTGAAAATCAAGGGTAATATGCAAGGGAATATAATATTTTATTATGATGTTATCAAATCTGATTAATGGTATTAATTCGGTTGTAACTAGAATCGGTGAGCACGTGGGTTAAGGCATCAACCACGCCTGGTGGGATTTTCTTGGATGGAGAGGGATAAACCATTTATATATTTTTTTTAACCTTTAGAGCACTAGACCGGGATTTGAACCCAGATCTTCCCACTATACGCATTATAGTTTTACACGAGAATGACGCACTATGGCTTGTGATAACGAATGTGGGTGGTGTATAATATAAAGTTATAGGTAAATGAGGGATAATTTTAAGGAAACGTGCCAGAATTCGCTTGCATCGTGTATCCATAAACTACACCGTGTAAAAAGTCCCAAATAATAGACTCGGTATGGTATCGAAGTCCGCCTTTCTGGGCCAGATTTATTTCTCACCGATCGTGCTTGTACTAAATTTTACCAACAGACGCTATCTAATGAATCAATCCTAGAAGAGATATTTTTCGTTGTCGCTCAAACTCTAGAATTAGTGGAATAATAACTTCATTACGAGGTACTCCAGCAGCACGGAAATGTGGACTCCTCTCAGCAGACCATCAACGTTTGAGAATGTCCATAAGAAACCGGTCATACACAGACACGTACCTGCACTAATCATTCGTAATGAAAGTCGCCGCATTCCATGCCCTACAGTCTTAATAGAAATTAATTATTTATCTCGATCAGGAATGTCCAAAGATGGCTCTAGTTGTGTTTCTTTAAGGGCAACTTTCCAGAATCTGAACTTCTATCAAGACCTTAAAATTATTTCAAAATTGGATTATAAAAAAAAAGATTTTGCTGTTTCTAAAATCTTACGAGATAAGTACTGTATCTTAATTTCATCTTAGTTTATGGTAATACACTCAGCAGAGATCGTTCTAATATATTTTTTTTTTGCATTGCATCTTACTACCTGTTCGAATTATACGCCTTTGTACTAATTACTCTAATGACTTTAGGGATTAGGGAAGTTATATTTAAAGGAAGTGTATCCTCATTTGCATGGAGAGAAGAGTCAAAATCCATTTTGTATAAACCCCATTCAGTACACCCGACCGAAATTCTAACCTCAATCTCCCCATCATCAGAAGCCTAGTCTACTGTGTACTGTGAGAGTATCATCGCCTTATACTATGGAGCCATTGAAGCGGGTAAGCTCTAATACCAAAGGCTTGGGTTCGTTACACTAGTGCACGAGTTATTTTCCCAAATTGGGTTTTCTCTCGTCTCTCCAGGCAAACGCAAGTGTATTTAATAATTATAAGCCATTTCCATATTATATACTTGGACTAAATGGTTTAAGCCACCAATAGTCAGCATGCCGGGTATGTCGCTGTTCTAAACCCTACCAAGGTGCTTTTCCCTAATTTTCTACTTTCTCGCTACCTTACAGGTAAATAAAGTATTTTAATCGTCAACAAAATTGAACTCAAGATTTTGATGAATTTCGAAGTTTCATGACCAACCGAATCTGAAAAAATTATTTTTGAATTTCTGTCTGTCTGTACCTCGGAGTAGAGCCTAAACTATTTTACCAATCGGGCTAAAACTTGGTATCTAGTGTTTTCATATGGCTGCCCCGAGGGGTTTTTGAAGGATATCTAACTATAAAACTAAGGGTAGTCTACTGAAGGGCGAAAAGAGAAAATATCGAGTTTATCAAAATCGTCTCTAATGATTTTGATTAAATTTCATTTCTAAGCGTTGATAGTTATTATAAATAAAATGGATACTCTCAATTTTTAGTCAAAATGAATTTAAGGGTTCCGGCCTGATGCGTAAATTCCCAATTTTTTATCATATCTCCGTAACTATTAGAGATATTAAATTATTTATCTTTACAAATATGTAGATCTATTTATAATAAAAATCTTTTATCTGAAACACATTTTTATAAAACCAATATTTTTCAAGCTATATGCAAATATATATATATTTTTTAACTTTTCGAAAACTAAAGGTAAAGTATTGCGACCGTAAAAAAATTTAGCCCGAGATGTTGATGGATGTCGACGTTACATGACCTCCCGAACCATAAAAACTGGTTTCTGCAATGCCGTCTCTCTATGTGTCTGTCTAACCCTAAAATTAAGAGTAGTTTAATTAATAAAAGGCGAAAAGAGAAGAAATCGATTTTCTCAAAATTGGCTCTAACAATTTTGATTAAAATTCGTATCTATGCGTTGATTAAGATTATAAATAAAATGGATACCCTCATTTTCCCATAAAAATGAATTTTAGGGAACTTTACAGAAGTGGACATTTCCGTATCTCCGCAACTATTTGAGATACTAAATAACTTGCCATTGCAAAATTGTAGTACTATAGAAATAAAAAACTTTTATTTGAAATATATTTTTATTAAACTAATAGTTTCTGAGATATTGGCAAATATATTAATTCAATTTTGTGTGCTTAGTTGTACAGAGATACTACTTAAGTTTTAACGCAGTAATTCTCTAATGCCATATAAAGTAAGTTAATATTAGTAAGTTTCTCAGAAGTTCATCTTCTTTTTCCTTTAACCACTCAGGGGAAATGTTTGTACAACAATGATCTATCTCTATTATTTTATACTCAATAGTCAATATTTACCTTATTTTATTGGTCTAAATTTACGAATGAGTAATTTAATAGCAATGCGATAACCATAAGATGTGCAAACCCTAATAAAATGTTGAAAATTTTAAACAGAATTCTAAATTTTATTACGAAGTGTTGACCCTTGGGGACCCAACATCAATATTTGTTATTGATCCAACTATATAAATGAGGACTTTAATTCTATAAAAATAAAATTATAAAATTTAAAACAGAGAGTCAAAAAAATGTTTTACGTAAGAATAGTTCATTTTTTTGTTTGGGTTTGCTAGTCTATAATTATTATTTCGTTTCACATATACTGTAATACGAGTTTTGAGTAAATATCACCATTTTTAAACAATGGAGTGGGAAAGTCCGTGTGCAGTTCCGTGCCATTTATTTTAGCTTTGCGTTTTACTAACCGCTCGGGTTATACTCTTATGTTCTAATTACGCTAGTGGTTTTAGGGGCTAGGAAGGCTATATTTTAGGAAATGTACCCACATTTTGCGTGGAAAACCATTTTGAATAAAACACTCTCAGTTCACCCGACCGAGACTCGGACCTTTATCTCTCCGTCAATGGCAGTTAAGTCTATAGTGCGAGTAATGCCTTAAAACATTTAGTCACCAAAGCGTGATAGACACTTTTAGATCCTGATGAACAATTTAAAACATTTCTCTTCAGAATTCCCGGGGTCAATCCAAGTTTCTCACTTGTTGAAGACGAGTATTTCCAGTTGAAGAAACCCGGGATTGATTACAGATCGTGGACCAAACAATTTGCTACGCGACTTTCAAATTTCCATCTCTCGGACTAAATGCTCAAGACAATTTAATCTTCTTCTGGTTGAAACTAAACGCTCTTAATTTCGCTGATGAATAAGGAAATACACTGGAATTCGTCTTAAAATAATATTAAGAGCCACAATTTTCTTTGTAGTTGAGCGTGGATTGGTCCTTACCCTCCCCTTTATGGTCAAAGTCAATCAAGTCTTCTAGCGCACAAGTAAATGTTTCAGTATGCTATTATTTTTAATTCTTATACTCAATTAATAATTTGTTTATCAGTTTGTGTATGTATGGGTATAGTTATGACTATTGCATAATTAGATTAAAATAAATAATCTACTTTTTATAGATAGCCCGCTTCAATGGCTACATGTTCTAAGGCGTCACCCTCACCATACACTGGATTTCCGATAACTGGGTGATTGGGTTTCGGATCCCGGTCAGATGTACTGACAATGGTTTATCCTAAGGAGATTTCCGCTCAACCTTCACATAAATTCTGATAAATTTAATCTAAATCATACCTACCTCATCTCTACCTCATTAATGTAAATATGTAAAGAGCCCAAACTGGTAGTATGACGTGGTACTTTTTTTTAAATGTATAGATTACCGCTATACATTAGGAGGGGCCAAAGGTGGTTTGCAAATTCTGAGAATGGTGTGTTGAAAATCTTGAGTACGATACAAATCTTGAATGTTCGCTCTGGCTCAGATCTCAAATGGGGGAAATTAATTCGTATTTTATAATTATCAGCAGCCTCCAATAGGTTTTATTAGCATCGCGTCTTACTAGCTGTTTAGGTTATACGCTTATGTATTAATTACGCTAATGGTTCTAGAGATGAGAAAGGTCATATTTATAGGAATTATATCAGCATTTGCACTGAGGAAGCGTGGTTAAAACCACCCTCAGTTCACCCGACCAAAATTTGAACCTTGATCTTCCCGTCATCATTAGTCTAGTCTACTGCGAGAGTAGTGCCTTAAACCATGTAGCCACCGAAGTGGGTCTCTAATAGTTCATTATTCAGTCCTGAATAAAAAAAGCGCCCATTTTATATGCAATATATATGTATGAGTGTTTGGGTGTGTTGTCCTCTATAGCTGTATTAAAAATAGCTATTTTTGGCATTTCATCTAAGGGTGCTGTTGGCGTTGGGAACCTTCTGATTATTCAATTATGTATTGATAGTCATTCGCTTTCTACCTCTTCCTACAGAATGCAACCGAAATATTTTTGAAACGGTGATAACTCAAGACATACTAGCACTCAAGGTAGAGAGACCACTGGCCGTTTCTAATTTTGTCCTCCCTGTAACTGAAAATGAGCGCCGGAGGTACGGTGTACCCAAACCCTATAATAAGTTGCCGGTACACAACCCCGACTCTGACATTATATTGGGGGGTCAGGGGGAGGGGGGAAGAACGAAGGTCACACACACACACCACACAGTAATTGCTCGAATTTTGTGTTCATACGAACATTTAATCTCTAGTGGAAGCTCTAAAAAAAAAAAAGTATAAGACGATAAAAAAAAAAGAATCCTCTGGTTTGGACGAACGGGTTTAATTGCAAAAGTAATAACCAGTCACATCTTCTGGTTTTATAGTACCCTGATCGTTTCCCACGTTACGGTACATCAGCCCGGGCACTTATCTGTCTAGCTACCGGCGATATCTAGTCTATTACCCACCACCCATCTCCCAGCTCGTAGGGGCCACGGTTACCCTTCGGCAGTTTACATAGCTGCGAGATTTTTTTTTGTTAAAATATATTTATTAATGCATTTAGTTACGCCTTAAGGTGATCATTAAATATATATTATTGTCATCATCAACATATATTAGAGAGCGTCTCTTTTCATCTCTTGTTTCTTCCAATTCTCGCTCTCTTCTCTGCCTATTGAAGCTTAGAGATGTGTATGAAAGAAGGGGAACGGATATAAACAAGGCAATGAATCATTATGCTCGTCATTCGGTGATGAAAAGAGTTTTGAATTGAAGAGTGGGCCTAGTCACCACCCGCAATGATGAAGAGCCTCATGACTGTTTTCATCTTGATTCAGGCTAGATACAAACAGGGTGGATGTATTTTAAAAATGACGATCTAACACAATTCGATAAGTTATGTGGCCATTTATCGGGATTAAGTTGAAGAAAGCGGCCGAGAAATAAAGTTTGAGATAACTTTTTTTATATATAAAAATTGGTCTTTAGACGTTTATAGTATAGATTGGGAAATTTATTAAAACACATTTGTTTTTAAGCAGGACTGATGTATGTGCACATAATTAATAGTTACTTGGGAACTTTTTTAAAAATTAGTAAGTTTAACACAAGGTTTATTAACGACTTAATCTAAGGGTTAAGAGTGAAAATAGTAGTTAAGAGGAATATCTTTTTAAATAATTACGTTCAACACAAAGGCTATTAATGGCTGTCACTTTGGTGGTCGAATATTCTACGGCGTCACTTTAATAATATATACTGGAATGTAGATGACGAAGAGATTAAGATTCAAATCCCGGTCGGGTGTAATGAGTTTTTTTTTTTTTTTTTACAAAATGTACTGTGCATGCGTATAGCCCAAACAAATAGTAAGATGCGGTGCTAAAAAAAATATTGGCTCTTTAGATAAAAAATACCCGACACCTTTGCCCAATCGGTAGCATGTCTGTCTACTGAGCTAAGGGTCCCGGGATCGAATCCCGGCATTAATGAAAATGTATAATTGGAGACATGTGAGTTTATCCTTTCACAGTGATGAATTAACGGCCGGGGACTGGATGTTGTGCCTGTCTTAGTCTTAAGTTATATTATAAGTCATATTAAACTACGACAGGCCTAGCGAGCCGGCAGTGGAAAATATGTGGCTTGAATAAAAAACTGACCCAGGTCACAGGCTAAAAACAGTAATGGATGTAAAAAAATAGATAAAGAATATGAGTGATAAAGGTTGTTTAGAGAAGGTGTACCTGCATTAGTATAGAGAGAGAATGTAAAAACAACAGTTATAAATGATATAAAATCACCCCCAGTGCACTTGACCGAAATTCGAGCCTTGATCCTCCCAACTACCAATACAAGGCATAGGGTAGAAGGCTTGGAGAGAGTATGGGAAAATCACATTGATAAATCGTGTATTTAAAGTAACCCCCTAGTGCATTCAGCCAGAATTCAAACCATGACCTTCCATACAATGGCAATCCAATATCACGTGAGTCTAGCGTCTTAAACCGAGCGACTACCAGAAAGGGTCTGCTCTCTTGTCGATTTTTGGGAAGAAGGAATTTATATTTTTATTTAGGCCTAAATGCAAAGACTAAACAAGATCTTCCTTAAATCAATGCTGTGGCTCACTTTGATTACAGACAATATTGGATTATAATCTTTCTAGCTCATAAGCAATGAGTTGAAATAACTTTGATGATTCCATTACGATTATAAAGTTTTAGTTTTAAAATCTATAAGCTTTTAAAATACTATTTTAAGATTAATTCCATTCACCCCTAACTTTTGTCATTAAATATAATTATCTGAATTGACTATCCTGCAGTTTTATCAGTTGAATTACATCGTAAGATCCAGTAGTAATAAATCATGAACTCACAAAAGTTTACAATTTTGTTTTTTAACGTAAATTTAATGTTGTAATTTAACTTGACAAATCCTGGACGTAGAAATAACACTTTTGAATGTTCCTACTTTATAAAAAAAAAACACGAGAAAAACATGTAAAAATATGACATATCATGTAAAATTCTACGTGTAGAAATACTTCTCTTTTAAAAATGGCACATAAATAATTAATTATCATGTCACAACATATATAATAACAATAAAAAAAAGATGAAACATGATCTTTTTTTAACCCTCGACGCATTCTAGTGCTGCCACCTTCAACTCACACATGCCACAATTTTAGTTTTTGATGTTTATCAGTTGGTAATAATCGCCGGTAATTTCAGGTTGCTCTTTGCTACCTCGTACTTCCCTCATCAGTTAAGAGCCGCGCAATGTATGACGGTTCACAACGGCAACAACGTTACTTACACGGCAGCCAACCTTCTAAAGCCTGAGACAAGTTTTTAACGCGCGAAAAATTCCCCCC
>CABFWB010000157.1:154076-170407 GCA_902151455.1 Timema bartmani | reverse complement strand
ATATATATATATATATATATATATTTATATATATATATTTACATCCATTATTGTTTCTAGTCTGCGAATTGAGTCAGTTTTTTTTCAAGATATATCTTTTCCACTACCGACTTGCTAGGCTGTTGTAGTTTCATATTATACATATAATATGTATAATAGTATATAAATATAATATATATATTTATAGTTTTAGATCAATTACTGAATATACAGTTTTTGTAGATATTCTATATATGTATTTATATAGAGTATGTGTAGATGAATATGTACCCGCATTTACTTGGATTTTTAGTGGAAAACCATTTAGGGAAAACCACCCTCCTCAATACATCCGACAGGGATTCGAACCCCGATCTCCCTGTAATTGGAAGTCTAGTCCAACACCAGAGTGATGCCTTAGACAGTGCGGTCATCGAAGCAGGTAAAATTAATTTAAATTAGTTCAAACAAACTATATAACAAATAATGGTATCATGGTAAACCCGAATAAAAACTTAACTTTGATGTGTAGTTTAACTCTTTATTTTGTTTTGTGTGTACCAAATTATTTCAAAATACTTCGTTTTGTAAACTTTTAATATTTTTACATACCTAGAATGTGAACTCATTGGTGGATAAAAATAATAATTTAGAGCTCTTGTCAGGTTCTATGTATTAACCAAATTGGGTTGAAATTACATGGGTATCTTTAGTATCACGTCTTACTACCCGTCCGGTTTATACGCTTATGTCATAATTATGCCAATAGTTTTATGGATATTAAGATTAATTTTGAGGAATGGTACCCTCATACTTATTCTGTTTTTGTTGGCTTTTCACAAGATTATCTTTAACAAATGTTACTTAGAACCACTTCAACTTATTAATACATATTTTATTCTAAGGACTGTAGTATTTAAAGTAGATTCACACAATAAAATAAAATTCAATAAAAGACTACACATGAAAACAATGTCTAGAAGGTCTTATCGAACACTCCATTCAGATTTCTCAAATATGTTTATTTTATTTTGTGAAAATATCTAGTTCCATGAGAACTTCATACGTAAAAGGTTTTACACTAGGAAACACATTTACCATATTATGTACAGTGCACTTTATTTACACTGAAGGGAAGAAAACTTACCTTGTATATTTTTACCATGGTGCAGGTTATATGATAGGGCCATAGTGGATACCATCAAGATAAGGCTGTAAGCTTTCACTGTAAACGTAGAGTATAATAGATACCGGTGCTAAATTCATTTTATATTAATTGTATGATGAACTAGCAGTTTGACGCTCTTTTTGCACAGGTAAGCCGCGTCAAAACTATATCAAATTAGAAAGTTCATCATCCGGCTACCAACATTCTTAATATTCCTCCTTGTACAATTTTGTAATTACTATGTCAATCCCAAACCAATTATCGCAATAAGAAAATCAAAAATATATTTGAAACAAAATCTTAACCTAGACCACAAACTGAGTGTAAATACGAATGCAATCCATTTACAACGCAATATTTGCACGATCATAAGATAAATGAAATAAAGTAATAAACGTTGTTAATGAAGCATGTTGGAAAAAAGAGCAAAATGGTTACCAAAGATTTTAAATGAAATAATAGAATATTATAGACATATGTAATAAATGTGCACCATAGTTTATCAAAGAGCATAACGGTTTACCAAGCTATGTCAACAGAAAATGTTACTTTAACTATGATGTCACTACTGTATGAGCGATAGTTTATCCTTCAATATTTATCCATATAATACCAACGCTATGGGTTCATTTTAAGATTTAAAAAAATCCACAACGTCAGCCCACAAGCAAGTTATACTGACCGAGTGACCACCATATGTTGGCAAAGACAATGCCAACATATTATGTGGATAAAAGGTGTCATGAAGTCAGCACAACAAACCCTCGGGCCATTAATCTCAGTTTTCTGGACTGGAGCTGTTAACGTCTTTATTTAAGTAGCTCCTCAATTATCCTAACGAGTCTTAGTTGACCCCGTTTCATACCAAAAGGTGTTTTTTTTCTAAAAGTTTGGAAATTCATTTGCATCCTGAATTTCACTACGTCCATCCCCACCTCCCATTTTTAATTTCAAATAAAAAAAGGGATTTTGAGATGGTATGTTTACCATCCCACTAAATTTCAATTTTTTATCACACTTATAAGTGATTGATAATTTTAGTTTTGGAAATTTACAGCTCTGACCATTTCCCATACCCCAATTTTAAATTTTAAATGTTCAATCTCTTCTGGTTATTTTTGTTTGTCCCTTTACATTTAATAAAATATTTCAATTTTCCACCGATCCTTAAAGGTTATGTTTTTTGTTTTTAGAAATCTTGAGGGAAACTCCTTCCCATATTCTTAATTCTGAAATTTAGGACTATTCAGACATTCATTGCAGTTTATGGTGGTATTTACACCCATATGACAAATTTATATTTTCTGCCAAACTCATAAGTAGTTTATTCTTTTATTTTTGGAAGTTTGGAAATCCCCTACCCATTTTAACAGTCTCCACTTATTGAGATAAAATATTTAAAACTAATTTTGTTATTTGGAGTGTTCATTCTAAATTACTAGCAAATATAATTTTCCATCTCCCTTAAAAGGCTTTTTCTACTTATATACCTCCCCACATCCATATCGTCCGGAGTTTCATTTTGAAATTTAAAATGTTCAGACTTTTACGTTTATTTGGAACATTTCTTAAGCTCACTTGCCAAATTTAAGTTTTCTACCAAACAGATAAGTTTTTGTTTGTATTAGAACTAGGAATGTTGACCCTCCTCACCCAAAATTTCTCCAATTATTTTTATTTGGTTAATCGAAGGAGTACTTATACCTGCTTGTCCAATTTAAATTTTATACCACACCTTAAAGTCCCCCTTTTCCCCTTTTACTTATTTCCCGGGGTGACATTTACATTTTTGAGATGTTTTTGGTTATTTTAGGTGGTCCCCTTACCTTATTTCTGAATTTAAATTTACTAGGTGACCTGGTGGTCTAGGGGTAAGGTGTCAGACTTCTATGCTGGGGGTCCGTGATTCAATCCTCGTTCCCAGTACAGATTTAACTGATTGCTAAGCCCTTCCTTCATCTCAGATAAGACGTGTATTAATCACAACTTGTGAATGTGTTGAATGCCAAGCCTCACACGTGGTTCGGATCCCACGTTAAACTGTAGGTCCTCCATTTCATCTCACAATCACCCTACCATTACATATTAGCGTAAGTGCGTACAGCCCGAACGGTTAGTAAAACGCGGTGCTAATAATAATAATAATAATAATAATAATAATAATAATTTTACTACAACACTGAGAATAAGCTGTATACATATAAATATCCATTTATGACATTTTTAGCCCTTTCCTTTTACTCTAATTGGTCCAACTAACACTTATAAATTTCGATTTTTAATACTTACAGATAAAGCAATATTTTAAACAAATTAGAGTTTGTTTGAATGAAAGTCAAATCGAGACAGAAACTGCCATTAAAATTTGAGCCAATGTCTAATATATGTACGTAAGGCTAACGCATGGACACACAGGGACACAATTTTAAAACAAAGGACTACCCAACAAATTTCAAAAGGCAGTTGATGACACTTGCATTATTATTGCTTTGTCCTATTTTTTTAAATAATTCCAAGGCCAACACATTACAACCCAAACTAACGGACATATCTCTCTATCAATTTGTTTGTCCGTGGATATCTTTGGGTGTATCCTATAATTATTATTATAAAACCAATGAACTGATTTGGACCAAACTAAATAAACATATAGATTTCTCATGGCAGATCTCTAGTTTTTCTTTGATTTTCAACTTCCAATAATCTAGTTTGAAATATTGCCATTCACTTTATATCTGTATCGGTGAGCATGCGATGCGATCAAAGTCGACAGACTCCTCTTGTCCGGTTTGCCGGTGATGTAGAGGCCGTAGTTTTTTTTAACTTCTCCCAAAGATTGCTGAGAAGGATTTTATAAATGGTTTCCAGCTCTCTATTAACGAAAATTCGAAGCATAAATTCTCTAAAATGTGACCTTCCTCATCTCTCTGCCTTTAACGTAGATATACGGATAGTCTGGACTGGTGGTGATACATAGAATTTAAGTAGGATTCTGGTAAGAATATTGATTGATTAACGGCGATCACAGGCCTTGAAGATCACGCACTGACTGCTCAAACTGCCTCCACCACGTTCTGTCCTGATCCTTCTCCCTCCAATCCCCCCTCTATACCCTGCACCTTGAGATCTATGACCCCACCCTCACTTAATCTCTTTCTAGGTCGCCCCAGAGGTCTTCCATTACCAGGAATCGGCTTTTTAAAAAAACTATAACTTTTGTTGTGTTCAACATGCATATTAATTGACAATATTATTAGTATTATTTTATAATTATTGATATTTAGAAGTGTGCAAAGCTTAGAAATGGCAAAGTTTAAGTCAAAGTTCAACTCTCCTTCGCTTTGACTACGACAACCACAGTGACCTTCGTATCTTCGAAACATTTGGAAGAAATAAGAAAAGTTGATGTACTATAAAATGATTAAAAAAATCTTACTAATAGGCCTATGACATATTTCAACATATAATCATTTTTATATCAGCTACTACTAAACAGTATTTTAACACTGACAAGTGATTAAATGTCATTTATAACGTAATCATTGAATAAATTCCAATGTCTGCATATAATAATATAGTCTGATCTGTTTATTTCTTTACACCTTCTTCCTTACCAAGATGCACTTAATGAATAATTTTAAATAAAACAGAAGGGTTATGTAACTGACCTCGTGGTATAGTGGTACAAGTGCCTAGGTACTGACCTAGAGGTCCCCGGCTCGATATCTGGTGGGTACCGGGGGATTTTCTCTAAAGAGGAATAATTCCCATGGTCACCAGGGATTGGTTGGTTAGGCTTAAGTTAGGTCTAAGATCTTAAGTGGCTCAAACCCATAATGTTCTCTATCATCTTCACCTCATCTCATTGGAACATGGAAAGAGCTTCCACCCGAAAGGATGTAGCATTAGTACAGTTGGGCGTCCCCTGGGCTACGGTACATTGGTACTGGCTAATCTTTCTGCAAAACTGAGCTACAGATTGATGTAGCACAGACAGACTATTATTATTATTATTATTATTACTATTACTTCCACTATCATTTTGACCATATAATAATCCCAATCATTGAAATTACTTGAACTTATTAAATTTATTACGTCATCATTTAATAAAGCTGACTTTTTTTTATGTCTCCACTACTCCCTGATTAGATCTAAGCTAGAGTACGGTTCTGTTGATTGCAATTTCATTACCTTAACTGACTCTCTCAGGCTGGAAACCGTTCATTTAAATTTGTTGCTGTTTGCTTTGATAAATACTTTACTAACCAGATTTATTATGATTATGACGGAAATCGAAACCTCTTAGGGCTCCAAACTCTCTTCTCGCGTGGACTTTATTGTGATACCCTTTTTGTTTTTAATATTTTCAATAGCAAAATTTCCTGTAAATTTGCCCTTGATCGTGTAGGTATTCATTTCCCTTCTCGGGCCTCGAGTAATCCGAGATTATTTTTTCTCAACAACTCTTACAAGGTGAGCCCAATAGTAAGTTGTATCCATAGCACTAATTCCAGATTTATCGAATTCGATTTTTATCATAAAAGAAAAGCCGAGGAAATTGAAAATTATTATTATCATTATTATTAGTCTAATTATTATTAATGTTATGTGAAAACAACAAAAACAGTATCCAATACTTTGATTTGCATGTTTAAAGCTTCATTTCCTACTTAAAAAAGAACTTTTGCGCACCAGTTTATATCATAATCAAAAGTGACAACTGCATATCCATGACTTGACGTATACACATATAAAAATGGTTTGAGTTCGTTAAAAAAAAAGTCATAGTTTCAGCCCACAAAGGAGCTATACCGACCAAGCGACCACCGCATGTTGGTGAAGATAATGCCAACATTTGTACATAGAGGGTATCGAGTGGTCAGCACAATGAATCCTACGGTCGTTAATCTCAGTTTTATAGAACGGAGTCACTACTTATTTATTCAAGTAGCTCCTCGATTATCCTCACAAGGATCATTTGACTCAATGCCAAGTCCTTCACAGAAAATCTGGAATTGTCTGGGATGGAACCCGAATCTGTAGCCAGGAACTCTGACCACTAGACCGTAGAAACAGTAATTTTTAACTTTCAAAAGGTTTCTTCCTAATTAATGGAACCTTACAATTATAGTCTAACTAGTTCTTAGGCCTGTCTACGACAGGTTTATTATAATATCAACCAACCCAACAAAATCTAAACTTCAATCGATAAGTGCATGAAAGGTTGGACTTTGTAAAGTATATTTGTCAGTTATTACGTAAGAGTGTATAAAGTGTGAGTGAGTTAAATTATTTATAATTTATTAAATAAAACATATAATTCGGTTGGTTTTTGTCCCATGGTATATACTATAAGTACGCCAAGTTTCAGGTTTATAGGTCATCTAGGGGCTTCTGGAGGGTTTGGAAAGACACACACACACATATATATTTATTAGGAAATTATACAGGCTGATCCAAAAGTCACGCAACCCAAAGAAAAAACTTATATTTTGTGCCATCAACTTGGCATATTGTTGATTTATTCAGCAGGCGTGATTCTGGAAAACTACGTACAGACGAGTGTTGGCATTCCTTGTACTGCTCGTGAAAAACTCATCTCACACATTAAAATGCTCTAACTCAACTGGCTAGACTTAGTGTATGTCTCAAGGTAACATGGCCTGCACAACCCCCGGCCAAAATTACAGTGTTGTCATACATATAAACATCATGTTCATTTTCCATGTTCTTCTGCAAGAATTATTCTTGAAAAAACATGGTTGCGCGACTTTTGGATCCCCCTGTATTATGTAGACACATAAGAGCTTCTGGAGGCTGTGGAAAGAAATACACACATTAGGAAATTATATTATGCAGACACCTAGGGGAGTTTACTCCACAAACGACTTGATCTTGTCCAAATTGAAAGAGAAAACAACATTGCAGTTCGCAAATTTTTTGGCAAAAGAGACTATTCCCAGCTTCATGTCAAGTAGCCATGCGCACGGCCGGGAGCGGAATAAATTTTCTGATAAAGCGTTACAAAGCTTTTCCCTTCCCTTAACTCGTTCGTGATTAACACTTTTACAAATCCGTGCGGGGTCAGGTGTAGGGGGGGAGGGGGTCAGATCGTGGACGCCTGAACAACAGGACGTGCTTGTAGCTGATAGCAAGCGGGTTACGCCCCACTGGTCACGCGCGTGACATTGGCCCGGTGATATCCGGGGGTGAACGGACCA
This sequence comes from Timema bartmani, assembly GCA_902151455.1. Lineage (NCBI taxonomy): Eukaryota > Metazoa > Arthropoda > Insecta > Phasmatodea > Timematidae > Timema > Timema bartmani. Next base: position 163,036 of record CABFWB010000157.1, on the reverse strand, counting down.
TGTTAAGGGCACCATATCATGACAGGTATCAAGAAAATAACACTCCCGCGCTAATAATATTCGTGCCTCTGTGTCATAACGTTTCGGCACTTTACCTTGGAACATTTTTAACAGAACAACCTGCGTTATTTTGTCATAGTCACCGAGGCTTGGAAAATATTTTAAAGTTTAGATTTAGATTTCTTACTAGTATATCACAGTGACTTTTTAGTAACTAACGATTTAAGCTTTTTAAATTAATGTGACAGTGAAAGGGGGAAAAATAAAATGTAATAGAATTCACCATCACTCGCTTGGATAGTATGGCAAAGTGCAATGCCGAACAAATAAACTCAGTAAAACCTGTCTCAGCTCGTAGCCCAGCCTTACTTATTATATGGCATTAGGAACTCGAAAGTTCATTGCGGCACTTACAAAAGTACGCCACCTATCCCTATCATGTGCTAGTCCTATCCAATACACCTCATAATACTCTGTCCTCTATCTTGAGATAGTTATATCCAGTCCACCTCATTACACCCTATCCCTATCTTGAACTAGTTCTATCCAGTCCACCTCATGACACTCTGTCCCTATCTTGAGCTAGTTATATCCAGTACACCTAATCACACCCTCTCCCTATATTGAGATAGTTATATCCAGTCCACCTCATTACACTCTGTACCTATCTTGAGCTAGTTCTATCCAGTCCACCTAATCACACCCTATCCCTATATTGATATAGTTCTATCCAGTCCACCTCATTTAACTCTATATCTATTTCGAGCTAGTTCTATCCAGTCCATCTAATCACACCCTATCCTTATATTGAGATAGTTCTATCCAGTCCACCTCATTACACTCTATCCCTATCCTGTGCTAGTTGTATTCAGTCAATCTCATTACACCCTATCCCTCTCTTGAGCTAGTTCTATCCAGTCCACCTTATTACACCCTATCCCTATCTTGTGCTAGTTGTATCCAGTCAACCTCATTACACCCTAACCCTCTCTTGAGCTAGTTATATCCAGTCCACCTCATTGCACCCTATCTCTATCTTGTGCTAGTTATATCGTTCACCTCATTACACCCTATCCCTATCTTGTGCAAGATCTATCCAGTCCACCTCATTACACCCTATCCCTCTCTTGAGCTAGTTCTAACCAGTCCATCTCATTGCACCCTATCTCTATCTTGTGCTAGTTATATCCAGTCCACCTTATTACACCCTATCCCTATCTTGTGCTAGTTCTAGCCAGTCCACCTCATGACACACTGTCCCTATCTTAAGATAGTTCTATCCAGTCTACCTCATGACACCCTATCCCTATTTTGAGATAGTTCTATCCAGTACCCCTCATGACGCCCTCTCTCTTTCAGGTCCATTCTAATGTTACCCTCTCATCTGTGTTTAGGTCTTTCCAATGATCTCTTCCCATTGTGTTTACCAGTCAATACCATGACTGGTCTAACGCGCCACTTTCGCAGTAGACTATACTTCCGATGACGGGAAGATCTAGATTTGAATCTTGGTCGGTTCTACTGAGGTTTTTTTTCCCCAAAATGGTTTCCACTCTCCCTCCACGCAAATGCGGGCAAACTTCCTAAGAACATAACCTCCCTAATCCCTAAAACCATTAGCGTAATTAGTACATAAGCTTATAGCCCAAACGGATAGTAAGACGCTGTGCTAAATAAAATAAATACCCTGAACACGGTTCTAGAATCTACCATTCGCGCTGAATGTCCCACCCACTGTAATCTACGATGCGTAACCCAGACTTCAGTGTAAAATTCCGCAACAGTAGGCCTATACGTGTGGCAGACCCTATCAGTTAGTAAATTATTCAATTTTTAGTATAGTATAAGGTGTGTCAGTGCGATTCTCAGCAATTATAAAAACCACAGTCGAGTAAAAATTAACATTTTACAAGGTAGAATGGAAATTGGTACACATCCTATGCTACCCACATCAGTCTAAATACTCATTCTCACAATAGACAAGGATGTCGGTAGCAATAACATTAAGGTTTGAATATCGGTTGGGTACATTGAGGATGGGTATTCTTAAATTGTTTCCCACTCGCATCCACGAAAATGTAGCTACAATTCTTATAAATTCTACCTTTCCCATAAATTAGCTATTGATTTGAGGATGCAGATAGCCCGAAGGGGGCTATAAGCCAAAATTAAATAGCCTATTTTATTCACAACTGTCTCGTAGATTTCCACGCTCGTTTTCGAGTTGAAAACTATTTTATGATGTGGACCACTTGGATCAATATTTAGTTCTCGCTGTTTCGGCTAAACTTTATTACTGCAAGGTTATTTGAAACATTTGAAAAAACAATAATATCCGTGATTTACACCCTAAAATATCTTCCTCTCAAATTTAGAATAGTAATCTGATTTTTATCACACTGAATGATTAATTTTATTACTAGTAGTCCTATTAAATTTGAAAACAAATGCTCTCATTGTATCTTATAAGTTTTAAATAATATAGGCTACTTTTATTTACAAAATTCTATTTTATTTAAATTTAAATTTAAAAATTTTAAATCCAATTATATGTAAAAAAATTGTATAAAGCATAAAAAAGTTACATTCTAAGTTTAACTTTGAAATATTTAACTGACTTATTTAATCTAAATATTTTTAACACTTTACTATTCATACATTTTTTTAGACAATTTCCTATTCTTTATTATCATTATTATTATTAATAATAATAATAATAATGATAATAAATAATAATAATAATAAATAATAATAATAATAAATACCTTTCAGCTCAGCTAAATCAGACAGGCAATTTTTATTAATACGACTGGTCATTTGAATGTATTTGTGGCCAATTTACAATTTAATAAAACCGGTGGTCGATTGGTATAAGCAAGGTTTTAGATTCACATTGCACTTGGCTGCCATTGCCAGAAAGGCAATGGTCCGAATCCCAACTGAGCCCTCCTTGGGGTGGGGGACTACATTTTGATTTCCCCCTTATATTTATACGTTAAGGCCGGAGTTTAAGACAAGCAAGAAAAGATCAGCGTTTTTGCAGTTTTTGTATCAAACCCTTTTTTTTGTAAACATAAATAAAATGGTTCTACAACAGAAACACATATTTTAATTTTCTTCGCATGGTAATATCAACAGTTCTTGAACATCTGTCGAGGGTTTTCTGGAATTTAATGACAACTTTTAGTCTTCATTTAAAAAGTTTGTCATCTAATTCCGCTATGCTCATGACAGATATTCAACAAAATGTTGATTTCACCCAAGTGAATAAAATTAAACTATATGTTTCTACTAAGGAAGTACTGTATTTATCTATTTTAGACTAAATATTTTGCTATAAAAACTGCCAAAAATTTCGGATACATTTACTAAGTTATTTTTTTCTCCTTGATCTCCTTAGTTTAAGCCGTTAGTAGCCCATGTGTTAAACGTATATACATTTATAGGTCATATTTTTATGGCCCAAGCTAAAATTGACACAACTCAGCTTGTAAGATTTTCTTTACTATAATAAACATGATAGTATAAGCCGACATAATGATGATGCTACCATAATAATTACATTTATCATTTCACTGAGCTGTGGTCTACTTCATTTCGAACTAAAGCTAATATTACGCTCACTAGTAATGTAATCCCAGACAGATGTTCGTTACGAGTGTGGAGAATGCTGTATGTACACACCAAAAGGATTCACGCTATAAATTGATTACATACGACGTACTTAACAACTTCGTAATGAACTCGTCGGCTTGATTATATGTGTGCATCCGGTGCAAATGGAACATGATTATTATATATTTTGGTTGTTCACGGTTAATTATCCCGTCCACACAATGGCTAGTGGGTATGTTCGAAAACTACAACCAGAACTAAAAGATATCCCCCTCATCAATCTTTATTTTCAAGTTTTGATTTCAGTTTAACACGTATTCAGATTCATTTTAACGTCTTGTTGATATGATATTATTTACAAATTAACAGATTCAGTTCAATTATTTTAACAGAACACCTTTTTGTCCAGTCAGAAATAACTTTGATATTAATCTGTTGAAATATATTTAAAATTGGTATTTACTATATCTTGTGAATTTAGTAGAAGACACTTAAGTTTTAGTAAATTTTTAAAGGAGATGATTACTGTTACATCAAGATTACCGAAAGTAGCTATATTTTTTACGTATCGGCTCCACGTTATTTATTGTATCTCCATCCAATCAAACTCTGTTAACAATTGGTTAGGGTTTTCGACTCTTCAGTCCAAGGGACTTGTCCTCAGTTTAGGGCAGTACTGAAAAGAATGTATTATTTGTGTATCGCTCCTTCCCGTTAGACTTATCCATATAATAATGTTCTCTACGCTCGGATCGGTTGTGTAATATTAGGTATGCTCCCCTAAGTAAAGTTATTTTGTAAGTTGTGTGAATTGATATTAACCCCCGAATCACTCACATCTCAGCCAATCTAGCAAAACACGAAGAACTTTTTTTCACCCCCTGAAAGGTTTCTAATTATTGTATCCATAAAGAGGGGGAGTGTAAAGAACGCGAGTTGAGGGCAGTGTGTTGGCTGTTTTTAAAGTAAAATCTACTTTGGTCCAAAGAGCTAAATTATTGATCCAGTACAAACATTGTGTTTAATTTTCTTTATATGGCAACATCAACATTTGTTGAATATCTGTCATGAGCATAGCGGAATTAGATGACAGACTTTTTAAATAAAGATAAAAAGTTGTCATTAAATTCCAAGATACCCACGATAGATATTCAAGAACTGTTTATTTCACCATGTGAAGAAAATTAAAATTTATGTTTCTACTGAATAAATATTTAATTTATTTTGACCAAAATTGTTTTGATATAAAAACTGCAAAAATACTGCCCTTAACTCGTGTTCGTTACATCACCACCTTTTCCAACCTTTTCCGTGACCAAGACTTTACATATATATTGTTGACCCTGAAATACAGTCATGTCTAAAGGAATATTAGTGGCCAGTAAAATACGTTTACGTTAATATTATTCTATTATTATTATTATTATTATTATTATTATTATTATTATTATTATTATTATTATTATTCATAGCTTCGAGTGCTACTGCCAGATATCAGTGACTTAAGTATGATCAAGGACTTTTAAAATGGTTTTAGCATTTAATTTTTGTTTAGGAAAAATTTTTTTACTATCGTGATTTTTTTTTAAAAATATTTTAAAGTAAACATAATTAGAGAGTTTTTTTTAATATTATTAGTAATTTATAGTTAAATTACAATATTATTAATTTGAAGATTTAATTATTTTTATTTTAAATTAAATTTCAGTAAACTTTAATAGCATGTTTAAGTTGACTTTATACCAATGAAAATGTTAGGAAAGTCTCCCAAAAATGTTTAGTAAATAGCTGAAGTTTATTTATTATTTATCAAGAGAGTACAAATGATTTCCAATCAAGACAAGCCGTCAAATCATTGGTCTTTGTATTCAGTTTTTTGTTTTTATCTTATGACACCTTAGGTTTAGGGTAGATATTCCAGATCTTCTACTGGCAATGACAGATATGTAAACAACCGTCTTCCTTAGTTGGGGCACAATATATGTGCAGATAAGATGTGATTATTATGATGATGAGTATTTGGTGGCAGTAGAAGTCTTAAGCCCAAATTAAGTCTAATTAACCAGGCCATGGTGACCATCAGGACAATTTTTTTTAGCACCACGTCTTACTACACGTTCAGGTTATATGCCTATGCACTAATTATTACACTAATGATTTAGGGATTAGGAAGATTTAATTGAGAGTAGGTGTACCCACATTTGCATAGAAGGAGAGTGGAAAACCATTTAGGAAAAACCACCCTCAGTGCACCCGACCGGGATCCAACCCCGATAACCCTGTTTTCGTCAGTCTAGTTTAACACGAGAGTAGCACGTTAGACCACGTGGCCAACAAAGCGGGTCACAGGAACAGTTCTCCTTTGAAAAAAATACCCGTGGTTCCACCGGGATTCAAACCCGTTACCTCTAGATTAGTAGTCAGGAATGTTGACCACTAGACCAAGAAGTCTTGTACATGACACGAGGGGCCAAGCTATGAAACAGCCCTTCCTTACCTCCAATCATCAACTTGGAAACAGCTTGCCAATGGATTGAACTTAGACATCCACATCGACGCCCCTTCCCTCCCAAACAACATCCCGATCCACTATTATTTCTTTAAATTTAACTGAGGTAGGCTTCTACCTGATTTATTCTCTCTCTCTCGAATCAACCACGAGAGAAAAAGAGTTAGATTAACTCCCATGAAATATTTAGATGCGTTTCTGGGCTTTAACCGAGTTCAACACAGACTACCCTCCATCGCGGGACTGACAACCCCTCCGTGTTTTACGGGGTGGCGAAGGGTAGGGGGATTGTGTTAACAGACCCCCGCACAGCCGCCCCTAGCTTTTTACCTTCATGTCGCGGGGTTGTTGCGTAGCATCGACACGAAGGTTACCCTTCCGGCATACGGTATCAGTCTCCTCAACATCCTGCAACTAGACCTTCGAGAAACAGTCAATATCGAGATTAGAAATCTATTCTCTGCGTATCACTCCACCTTCCTCTCCCGAGCTCTATCTCTCTCTTTCTATATGTTTGGACTAACAGTATATTTATACTAATGGGGTATACATGGTAAAGGTAGAATTAAAGGAACTTTACACACATTTGAGTGTAGGAATAACGAAAAATAGTTTAAGAAAATCATCTCAGTCGGAATTCGGACCCCAATCTCCCCATCACCAGTAAACCATAAAAGATTAGACTTACACCTTATCCCCACGTACACACTTTTGTGGGTCTTGACATTTGATATTTCTGATTTGGTAACCAACTCTGTATACCTTCCGAGTGTAAGTTTTACTCCAAAAATTGTTCAATAATTTCATCATCGTCGACAAATCTAATGTGACTCACTACAATACATTTTTGGCTGATGTATGAAGAATCATCTAGCTGCAGAACAAATATCAGCCTATCGCTCCATTTTTAGGCTATATTCTCCACAATATCGAATAATATAGAACGGTAACGACACACAACCCTTTTGTTTAAGGAGTTATTTCAAATAGTCTCACAACAGTCATAGCATGCGCACTAAATGCGTCGGTTGGTTTTGAAATTTAATTGGTCCTCTCAATCAGATATTGTTTCTAAAATCTGATATTATTCCAAATTGTACTGAGAATACAGTAGAGCACGGAACGCTCTGGTATCCTGTGATTTGTTCAGAGCTCGCATGAAAATATGGTGACCGGACAAAAGTGAAAGTGAGAAAGCTCACATGAAAATTGTTAACATAAAAAAAAACCACTGCCACATATGCGCACAGAAAAGTATCTTCCACGGAAATATGCGCACACGGAAAATATCCCACATAAATAATAAGGTTAGGTTAAGTTAGGTTGGGTCAGTTTAGATCAACATCAACTGTGTGAAGTTTGTGGAACAAACATTATTAGTGAGGGTTTGGGGGGCATTTTTCCGTGTGAGAATTTTTCCGTTTGAGCATTTTTTCCGTGTGGGATTTTTTTCCGTGTGCGCTTTTTTCGTGTGGGCTTTTTTCCGCGTGCGCTTTTTTACATTTGCGCTTTGTTCCTGTGCATATATATGTCGTTGGGGTTCTTTCTGTACGCAATTTTCATGTGGGCTTTTTTCACCACCACATTTTTCATAGGATCCCAAATATATAATTATCTAGTATATATTTAGAGCTGTAATAATAACTTCTAAAATGTTACCCGTTTTGGTGGCTAAATGGCTCATGGCATCACTCTTGCAATAAAATGTATTGCCAATGACATAAGGGCTCGAAACCCACTCAGTATTTTTTCATTTATTCTATGTATTTAGCGTGCACCCTCTTAACCGACTGATTATATCAACACGACTTATAAACTAACCTAAATATAGAACGGCCGTTAATTCATCAATGTGAAAAGGTGAATCCACAGCTCATAAATGATATATTTTTTGGCCGTGCTGGGAATCGAACCTAGGACCCTTAACTTAGTAAACAGACACGTTACCGACTAAGCTAAGGTGTCGTTCCCCTGTCAGTATTACTGAAGGTGGATTTTCCTAAATTGTTTTCCACTCTCCATCCAAGCAAGTATGGGTATACTTCCTCTAATTCAACCTTCCTCATTCCAAACACATTAACGTAACTAGTACAAATGCGTATAGCCTAAACGGGTGGTAAAAGTTGGGGTTAAAAATAAATTTGAAAAATGACAATCGTAGTATAGACGTTCACGAACACACACAAAAGTTCAAACAAACGTAAAAATCATAAACTACAGAAAAAAACACGATAAAAAAGATATTTTAGAAAAAACTATCACTTTTCTCGCGATGAACATTCATAATAATTTACTATATTATTAGTGTCATTTTATACTATCAATCACAAGTGACAGCTGCTCATATATACGTGACTTTACGTCTGAATATATGAAAGTAGTTAATAGTAACGTTTGTAGTTGTCAGATAGTGTCCTTCATACCATATCCCTACTATAGGTATCAAGTACCGGATACGAAACAAGTCGCTCCCGGTGATAATCATCTGAAATATGTTCTTCTAATTTAATCTGTGGTGCTCCAATATTAATTGATGAGCCTCTTCAATTAAAGGTTAGTTGTTCTGTTGTGTTCGCAGGTGGTGCGCCTCTACCTTGTCGCCCAGAGGACGGTCGCACGTTGAAAGTGCTCCCTTCCTCGGGCTTCTAACAGCATGCCGCACACTGGTAAGTGATTCACGTTAGATCAAAGTGGAAGACGCTTTCACACAAAGTAACATTCACTGAAAAAAAAAGTATTTCATTATCGTATGGTATAAATAATATGTTTGAAATCCTTAGTCTCTGTCTTCTTTATCCCTTGAGAATTGAATCAACTAACCCCCCCCCCCCCCCCC
>CABFWB010000157.1:133727-153976 GCA_902151455.1 Timema bartmani | reverse complement strand
CCCCCCCTTAGGAGTCAGTCTCACCCCACTGATAGTTTATGTATATAATAATTCTTGAACCAGACGTTGCATCGTGATGTGGTTTTCTGTATTTATAAAAATTAAGACCAGTCAAACAGTATCACCATATTTTTAATCAAAAAATACAACGAAATTTAAACATAATTATTTTCAAATCAAAAGATTACTAAACTGAACTCAATTTCACTATTGTTAAGTGAAAAATGTAAAAAAAATCACACTTCGATACGTTTTATAATTGAATTGTATTATTGAATCTCGGTTAGTAGGTCGTGAGATGGACTATTAAGTGTTTCCTCGTTAAAGGGGTGCAACAAAGAAGAATTTCACTTAGGGTGCTACACGAAAAAATACTAAGAAGCATTGCAGACGTTTAGAAATCCCGGATTATTTTGCAAGAGATTTAATATATTTTAATATCGCTTTAACCAAAATTTAGGATAAATTTTTCACCAGTTAAAAAGTTTAAATCATAAGTTTAAAGTTATTTAAAAAATATGTGATAGCTTATATAAATCCCTATAAAACATTCCCTACAATGTTCTGTTGAGACCCTATCAAAACATAACTTTATTTGCTAGAGGAAGGATGGATCTAGGTTTATAAGCTTTGGCTTTAGCTCAAAACTCAAAATTTAAACTTTTAGCTATTCAGAAATCTGCTGATAATTTTCACCTAGATTTGGTTGAAAACGATATTGAAAAATCTCAAATAACTTTTTAAATAATCCGTTTTTTTAAACATTTACAACGCCACTCAATACTCTACCATTTAGCACACTTAAGTGTAAGAGAGTCTTTTTTGGGCTTCACATTTAATCACCAATCTTTCCATTCAAAATTTCATTTATTATTTTGGCCATAGCCTGTTTACGGCCATATGATATCAATTAACTTAAATTCCCTGTCAGTTTTCTTTAGTATTTTGTTTTTATAATTCTAATTATCGGGTAGTAAGACGCGGTGCTAAAATTAAATTAAAAATTAAATTAAATTTAAACTCTCATTTCTAAAGCATGATATGCATAAAAAAAATTCAAAAATTCAAAGCTTCAGGTAATGTTTATGAGCTTTTTGAAACAATTAAATTGTATGAGTTATATAAGTTTAACACCCTACATNTTACTTCTTGTGTACCAATTTGAATAAAGGTAACTTAAAACTTTATTTTTTTAAAGGTTTTTTCTACTAATAAAGTTTCAGGTAAGTAATAGTGATGAATTAACGTTTTATTTTAATTTAAAATAAATAAATAAATAAAATATAATATTTGATACAGTCTCTATTTGATATATTTTTAATCATGAAACAATTTATGCATTATCAATTTGATAAAATTCCAAAGCATAATACTTGGCTCGAGATAGCAAGAAAAGATTCGGATTCGATCCGAAATTGAAAATTTTCGATTCAGACAGGCTTACAATCCATAGAAAAGGATTTAAACTATTTCTCAGAAGCCATTTAATTTCAATTAGTTAAGCCATAGTTAACATGATATAGGTGATAATATTTATTCAGTAATATGTTGATTTGGATGCTTTTTTCTTTTATCGTATATATTTGAAGGATAAGACTATATTAATAGTGTATATATATAACCTTTTGTGTTTGCTTAAAATACCATCAACTGTAATCCAAGGGTCCCAGGTTTGACTACAGGTAATAACAATTAATTCTTCATTGATGAAATTGGGACTTCCCCTTTCACAGTAACTAATTGATTACCAGGGGATTATTTTTTACCACCACGTCTTACTAGCTATTAGGGTTATACACTTATGTACTAATTACGCTAACGGGTTAAGGATGAGAAAGGTTAAATTTAGAGGAAGTGTACCCCCATTTGCGTAAAGGTAGAGTGAGAAACTATTTAGGAAAACCACCCTCAGTGCACCCAACCGGGATTGAACCATGATTTCTCCCTCATCAACAGCTTAATTTATTGCGAGAGTAGCGCCTTAGATCATGCGGCCACCGAGGTGGCTGACAGGGAATTAATGTAGCGTCTGTTCTAGAGGGTTTATCGGCACCGTCTTACTACCAGTCCGGGCTATCATCATTCAATTACACTAATGGATTAGATATGAGAAAGGTAGAATTTTTAGAGAATGTACCGACATTTGCTTGGAGGCTGGATAGTAAACCTTTTAAGAAAATATTTTTCAGGATACTCTACCGGAAATTGAACTCCTATATCCCTGTTACTGGCAATCAAGCTGTAAGCAAGAATGATGCCTTAGACCATACAACCACCAATATGGGTAGTGGTTAAATAAAATAGAATTTTTTCAAATAAAACGTAAAATACACTGATTCATAATCCGAGAAAGGGTTAATTATTTCTGTTGTTCTCAATGTGTTTGTTAATCATACTTTTAAATTTATTATTTATTTTTAAATTCTTAATACTGTATTACCAAAATAATAATTTTTTTTTTCAAAAACTGAATTTCTGCATTATTAAAGAATAAAACATTTTGGACATGCTTTTGAAATTGCTTGGCTTATCACGTTGGCTAGAAATATATATTTTTCTCTCCATCCATTGATGATTTAATCAACCCAATGAAAGCCACCAAACCTATAGTTTTAATAACTGAACAACATAAACAACTTTAAAATAGTAATACAAATAAAACACGCCATTCAATGACTCGGCTTTTATTTAGACAACCTGAACCGAAACCAATCTATCGTGTGAATGCCAGGGTAGATGAATATTTACGTCATTCAATGTCCCCCTATTCAAACACGGTAGGATAATCGAGGTACACAAAAAAATAAATCAAATAAAAGAAGGTAGTGTCAGAGGACAGCCGTGCTATCTCATGGGCATCATAAAACACTGGTGCGAAGTCATTTAAATATCCCTTGGGACAAGATGCATATACAGTGCCACAATCATAAAGAGTCAGGTTAACGAAAACAAGGCTTTGTTCACATATATTCACATAAAAGTCCCGTATTTTGATAGGCCGTTTATTTTGGGGATTTTTCGAAATAAAACTAAAATATTTAAAAGACTTTGTCGGACCATACTAGAAAAAAAAACACCTATACAACAACTTTAGTATTAAAACAAAACAAAAACGTTTAATCTCTAAACACAGGACTAGGTCAGCACACGATGTACAAATTACCTGCCTCGGTGGCGTAGTTAGCTAACGCGCTTATTTCGTGATGAGCCAGACTGCCGAAGATAGGAATATTGAGGTTTGAATCTCGGTCGGGTGGACTGGGGTTTTTCCTAAATGGTTTTCCACTCTCCCTCCTCACAAATGTAGGTTAAGTTCCTCAGAATTCAACCTTACCAATTCCTAACCTATTTGCGTAGTTAGTACTTAAGCGTATAACCTGAACGGGTAGTAAGAAGCGGTGCTATAATTAATGTTTAATTTAATGTATAAATTATAATGTGCAATAATCATAGGAAGGATTTTATTTGTAATCTTGAATTGTTACAAAGACCTACTTGGTCAGTGAATATTATACTGTCTTTTTTAGCGTATACATATTTGACCTTGAGAGATACAGTATCTAGTTCAGTCACCGTGTATTTAGACTTTTAGCCGCTCTGTAGGGACAGAACGTTACCCAGCGTATACCTTAGAAGTTGTGTATACGTCATAACCGCAATGAGATGACGTCATGATAGTAGTTATGAAGGTGTGAAGCCAGTGGAAATTTTAAACCTAGCTTAAGCCTAACTAACCAGATCATGATGGCCATAGGAACAATTTATCTTTCGGTAAAAATATACATGATACCAGTGGGAATCAAACCTGGCAACTTTAAATCAGTAACCAGATGGACTGACCACTAGACCAAGAGCTGTTGATCAATATTATAGTGAGTGATGAGAACAATTTACAAGTATATCTACCATTTAAACGAATTCTGCTTATCCTGGAAACACACCACGCCACGTCACTGCTTATCATGTTATATTAGAAATAGTATAGGATCAAAAAGTTATAGATACAACTCCGTTATAAGACTTAAAATAAAATCTTGGCTTTAGTATTCTCTACATGTCGATAGTAAATTAAACCTCATAGACAACTATAGGATTTGGCGTGACTTAAGTTTATCTTCAGTTTTATATAGCAATGATATTTAGGTGACCAACTCATATTTAAAATTAGTTTCAACAGATATTTCAGATTATTTTAACTTCTATATATCATGTTACCCGTATCGGTGGGCATTCAGGCTAAATGCCAGACTCGTCTTGTTGCCGGTGACAGGGAAGTTGGGGCTAGAATTCCAGTAGGGTATACTTAAGATGATTTTTCTAAAATGGTTCCCCACTATCCTTCCAACCAATCGCGAGTAAATTTCCTCCAAATTCTACCTTCCTCATTCCAACTCCATTAGCGTGACTACACTGTGTATAGCATGGAAGGCTAGTTAGACACATTGTAAAATAATATATATCATATGTTTATAGTTTGTTAAAATTATGGAATTTATGATACAGTTAGGTTCAGGGACGAACCAGAGGTATTCTTTTAACCGGTTTCAAGGCTTATTTTGAGAACGAGTCGGTGTTTTTGCCGATTTTATACAAACCCTTTTTTCCTCAAAAGAATATAGAGTTCCATTTTCTTGACATGTTTATATAAGCAATTATTAAATATCTACCATATGCATAGCAGAATTTGATGAGAAACTTTTTAAATTAAGAGAAAAAGTTGTCATTAAATTCCAGGATACCCTTGACAGGTATTCAATCATTGTTGAGGTCACCACGTGAAGAAAATTAAACTTTTTGTTTCTACTGAAGAATATTTGATTTATTTTGGTCAAAAAATTGTTTCGCTATAAAAACTCCAAGAACACTTACCTTTTCTCAAGTGCCCTTCATACCCACCTTAAACCAGCATTTATCAACGAGAGCTCCTCGTATCACTGGGGCTTCTAAGGACCCTTTAAGGGGCTCCTCAAGAATTTAGAATCTATGTGGAGGCTAGATTGTTTTAAATACACTTCAATCAAATCTAAGTATTACAAACATATTGAATGCACTAGAAGAGGTTCTATAAGTCCAGGTATTAAAAATATATATATATATTTTAAAGCAATGCCACTATCATCACTAAAAAAATTGTTTTGGAAAAAATAAAACATATTTTACTTAATGCTTTTAATTCTTGATTAATTTAAAATTCAAATTAAATTAGTTAATAAATATATATTTACCAAATTTCCCAAAGTTTAAAATTCTTATTCGGTAAGTATTATTGAATAAATCCAAACCAAACAACATCTTTTGGGGGCTTGTCCATTTTTTTAGGGGTGTGTAAAGTGTTCCAGATGCTATAAAACTTGAGAACCGCTGAATGAAACTATCCAACATAAGGGATTGGGATGATTAAAATGAAGTAAGGGTAAGGATATTGTAATCAGTCGTGAGTAAAGATGAATAGCCCTCCAATCTACGAAATCAGAGACTAGCCCGCGATCTGGCACTTAAGGCTGTTACATGGGGAGGGCGTTTTAAGCTTTGTAAATCCCGCATTTTTTGACGAAGTGGCTTTATATTTTGAAATATGGTTTTCACCAAACTGAAGACGAAAGTTATCAACAGGTCCCTATCTTGTTATAAAGTTTAAATTTTAAGTTTAATTTTTTTTAATTCAACTACGCTTTACGCGAATAATTGCACCTCTGAGCTTAAAGTAAAACGATAGAGACCTAGAACTAGCCATTTTCTATCAAATACAGTCATTTTGTGATAGGGTCACAATAGAAAATTTGAAGCAAATGCGTTTTTTTTTAAGGTTTTATATAAGCTACCAGACTTTTTTTTTTAAAACTTGAAATTTAAAGTTTAAACTCTTTAACTGGTCAAAACTTAAGCCTAAATTTGGTTTGAAAACCATTTTAAGAAATGTCAAACCACTTCGTAAATAATCCAGAATTTCGAAACAGCTGCAACGCTTTCAGTGCTCCCCCATGTAACAAACACCCTTAACTCTCTGCCGGTTTCGACATTTCCTTGTAGCAGAGCGTACGAAGAGTAATGTCCCCTATTTCCAGTTGATCTTACCGTTGGAAGGGACCGTGAAATCAGTAAGCACAGGTTGGTGTAACAATGAAACATTAGCTTCCATCAAGAGATCGCCCGCGGGTCAAATCTGGGCTCGGTCTATCCTGTTTGACTTCTTTAGATTATTCTTTCTTTCCCCCCTTCCCTCCACACCTTTTTACCAACAATATACTCGTTATTTACTCCTGACTTGTGGTACAAGCAAATTTAATAAGCTAAGAACCAGTTTTTATTTATCGATTTTTTGTGTGTTAATTGATTTTTATGAATTAGTTTTTCGAAATAAGAGATAAATGGACCGTTTGCTCATGAGACAAATTCTGAACAAATTTACCAAAAAGAAAACACAAATATTATAATAATAATGTATTTATGTTATGTATCAAAAGTGGCCGAATGCTACTGAAATGAGCGTTAACATTTTATTCGCTCTTTATAGGCATTTTTTTTAAATTGGTCAATATATTATTTTTAATTGAATGGCTTAAAATAAAAGGTTTTGAAAAAAGAGCCTATAGGACACTCACACTCAAATAACTTATATGTGTGCTAGTTTTTAAGATATAAAAATCTCCTGATATATACCAATGATATATTTTAATATTTACAAACTGATTTTTCCGAAAAAAACTTTCTCTTGGGTAATTCATTCCTTTTCTATGGCTTGAAAGTATTTTTGGTGATATTGTTTTTACCACCCTGTCTTACTACTTGTTCAGATTATACACAAGTATGATAATTACTCTAATTGGGTAGGAATGAAGAAGGACGCATTTTAGGGGTATTTGACCCGGAGAGTGGGAAAATACTTAGGAAAATTCACCCTCACTAAACCCAGCTGGAATTCGAACTCCAATCTCCTCGTCATCAGCAGGTCAGTCTAAAACGAAACTGACGCCTTGGAGTATTAAGCCATTCGGCGGAAAAAATGGAACCATTAAGAACCTTACAGTCCACCCTATTGGACACACGGCATAAATTTCAAGATCATATGGTCTGGTTTGTCGGTGACGGGGATGTCAGGGTTCGAATCCCAGGCGGATATATTAAGGGTGTTTTGTCCTGAAATAGTTTTCCATCCTGCCTCCATATAAATGAGGGCACACTTCCTCAAAATTATACCTTCCTAATCACCACCATATTTTTTTTTATATAATCCTTACTATTATAAATGCGAATGTGAGTTTGTTTGTTTGTTTGTTTGTTTGTTTGTTACGCTTTCACGCCTAAACTACTCGACCGATCATTATGAAATTTCGCATACACGTTGTCATGGGTACAGAAAAGGACATAAGGTAGCTTTCATCCAGAAAAAATGTGAATGTGAGTTTGTTTGTTTGTTTGTTTTTTATTGTTTGTTACGCTTTCACGCCTAAACTACTCGACCGATCATCATGAAATTTCGCATACACGTTGTCATGGGTACAGAAAAGGACATAGGGTACCTTTCATCCAGAAAAAAGTACTGTTCCTGACGGATAGAAAAAAATAACTATTAGACGGTCGTCCGGCTTAACAACTCGGCCTACTGATATGAATAAATTAATTGCAACATGATGCCTGGAGTACAGAAAAAGGGACCTGCGGTATCCCAGAAGAAAATCTGATATCCCGAATAAAAATCTGTTCCCGAGTTATTTTAGGCACATCTATCTTAAAATGATTAAAAATGATTATATTCAGCTAATTAAGCTCTGTCTGTTCACCCCGTTATGGTAAATGACAAAATTGTCGTAAGAAGTTTGGTATTATTCATTTCAGCAAAAATAGCTCTCGAGGTATGATGCTACGACAATGTAAACTTTTAGTGTGGGACGAAAGTACGATGTCCCACAAAAAAGCTATAGAGGCGTTAAACCAAAATCTTCAGGACTTGCGAGAGAGGAGGAATGGTAGTTTTACTGGCTGGTGACTTCCGACAAACTCTACCGGTGATCCAGAGGGGCACACATGCAGATGAAATCAAAGCCTGTCTCAAGTCATCAAGATTGTGGGCAAAAGTGAAAAAATTCAGCCTAACAACGAATATGAGAGTCCACCTTTATAATGACGTAGATTCAGGACATTACGCAGAGACACTATTGAAAATTGGCGATGGACGTTTGGACACGGATGCTGAAGGTTGTATTTTACTTACAGGGGAATTCTGTAATTTGGTGGAAAATGATGTGGAGCTCATTGCTAAAGTTTACCCAGACTTACAACTAAATTTAAATTGTGATCATTGGTTGTGTGCAAGAGCAATTCTTGCACCAAAAAATGAAATCGTTAACAAAATCAACACTGACATTTTGAAAGAGGTGCAGGGAGAAATAAAGGAGTATTTGTCAATAGATACAATCATGGACACAGAACAGAGCACTTCATATCCCGCTGAGTTTTTAAATTCTCTGGAGCTATCGGGTGTACCCTCGCATAAACTACAATTGAAATTAGGTGTACCAGTTATGCTTATGCGAAATTTAGATGCACCCCGTTTATGTAATGGGACGAGGCTTCAATTACACAATTAGGGCAAAATATAATCTGTGCGACCATTTTAACAGGTGTGGAAAAAGGGGAAAGTGTAATCATACCTCGAATCCCAATAATCCCCACTGACCTACCATTTCAATTCAAAAGACTCCAGTTTCCAATCAAACTTAGTTTTGCTATTACTATTAACAAAGCGCAAGGGCAAACATTGCAGGTAGCAGGGGTGCATTTGGAAATGCCATGTTTTTCCCATGGCCAGCTATATGTAGCCTGTTCGCGTGTGTCCAATGCCCAGAATTTGTATGTATTTGTGCCAAATGGAAGGACATACAACATAGTATATAGGAGCGTCCTAAAATAATGATCTATTCTGTGCCCATGATTGCAACGGTCAAGAACAAGCGGAGTAAATAAGGGATATTAATTAACTGTAAGTAAAATTTAAGATGGAGTAGGATCTTCCAATTCGTGGCAAGGCATAACCTGTGACTCTACTGACACACATTCCACTACTTCTTTTCTACTCCTACACTTAATCCTGATTTATATTGTGTAGTTTGTTTTTTTCTTTATCTCTACCTCTATTGACTAACAACCTCAATATGTTCATCGTTTTTATTGTCATATTCCCTGTGTCAATCGACAACCTGAATTTATTGATAAAATCTACATTAACGCGAGCGAAGCCGCGGGCAAAAGCTAGTATACTTATATCTCGAACGGAAACAAACCACGTTATCGCGGTCTAGTCTATTGCAAGATTAATAGTAATAATAATAATAATAATAATAATAATAATAATAATAATAATAATAATAACAACAAAATTACACGTC
This sequence comes from Timema bartmani, assembly GCA_902151455.1. NCBI lineage: Eukaryota > Metazoa > Arthropoda > Insecta > Phasmatodea > Timematidae > Timema > Timema bartmani. The sequence goes on along the minus strand of CABFWB010000157.1, from coordinate 144,590 downwards.
TGGACTACATCACTCGCAGTTCAGTTTGTGGAAATATTAGCCAGTACTACTGTACCGTTGCCCGGGGGACGCCCGAATGTACTAATCGTACATCCGTTTCCGTGGAGGCTCATTCCATGTCCCGATGAGGTGAGATGATGTTGATGGTGAGTATGAGGGTGTGGAACCAGTAGAAACACTTAAACGTAACATAAGCCTTACTAACAAAATACTGGTGACCGTTGGGAAAAATACCCAAGATACCAGCCGGGAATCAAACCCGGGAGCCTTGAGCTCTGACCACAATACCACGGGACCATGTAGCCACCGAAACGGGTGACTATTGTAATTAATGTATGAGTACTAAGGCGCGGTGGAAAAAAGCATCCTACTATCTGATAGGGGTAGCCCCAATACTTAAGGTGGGGTGCTAGTGAGCGCCAGTTTAGTGCATTAATTTTGCAGTTTTTATAGCATTAACATTTTTTGGCAAAAATAGATCAAAATTTCTTCCATAGAAACATAGAGTNAAACATAGAGTTTAGCTTTCTGCACATGCTAATCTCAAGAGTTCTTGAATATCTCTCATGAGCATAGCGGCATTTGGTGACAAACTTTTTAAATGCAGAGAAAAAGTTGTCACTAAATTCCAGGACACCCTTGACAGATATTAAAGAACTGTTGAGATTAGCATGTGCGGAAAACTAAACTCTATGTTTCTATAGAAGAAATATTTGATTTATTTTGGCCAAATAAATGTTTATGCTATAAAAACTTCGAAAATACTGCCCTAAACTCACGCTAACTAACACCCGATCTTAAGTAGTGTTGGGTGAGCTCCCTTCTAGCGGTGTTGCGTCGCGTGTCCATCGCAGCCCTTCACTGGGGAAGGTGTTACTGCCACTGTGTGAGGTCCAGCCTCCACCAACATTCACGCATGGACACCCTCTTCTCCCCTTCTGCCCCTTGGACACCGCTTCTTCAGACAAACCACGACACAATGCTGTGGTTAATTTTCTGCTTCCTCTCCGGAACACAACGTCCTTCGGGAAACAGTTAAACTATTATTAATATTATTATTATTATATATTTTTTATATGTATACAACTTCTTCAAACTCTTCACGGAAAGGTTTCATGCTATTTTTTCCCATCGTTCCACCACTTATTTTAATAAGGGAATCCTAATATCTGTGATTCTTTTTTATCTTTAAAAAAATCACATAATTTAGAACGAGAAATACTCCATGGTAGATTAACAAATTTAAGATAGGCACTTACATAACGTGGTGGACTTTGATTCTGAAGTACGGGGATCAATATAAGCCAGGCTATATGGAAATAATTTTCTCAATTTTATATTTAAAAGAAAAATACACTTTATTTTCATGTTCTTTTGGGATGATCAGTGGTTCTCAAAACATTCTATGTTTGTCACGACAACTTGAGTTTTTATGGATTTCTTTGATTTTACCATGGCATACTTATTCCAGTCGCTGTGTCAAGAAACTTATGCAGCAATTTTTGTGGTAATTTTTAATTTTATTTACTTTGAGGGGGAAATTGTACATTATTCAGTTTGTTTGGGCTATTCATAAAAAATATCTGAGGAGATCTTCCAGGAAGTATGGAGATAAAACATGACTATAAATATATATGTATGTATATAAGATGCATCTTGTATATATATATATATATATATGATGCATCTTGTAACTAGACGTTTTAAATAATAAATTAGGCCTGTGCAAGAATTACATTTTGACTTCGGGAAATATCAATTTCCAGCGGAACGGGAAACGGGGAAAAAATTATAAATGATTTTCTATTTTAGGCTTATATTTATTTTTCATATTTATAATTTTAGTCTAAACTTAGCCTTCCCATTCATTCCAATAAAATAATAAAAATAATTTTATGATACAAATTAGAAGCTTAGGACAATTTTATTCCAACTAAGGTTGGAAAAAAGATAAAAAAAAATCGTATCACGTTGTAATTTAAAGGTCTGAACAATATATTTAAATTCTGTAATATTGTAAAATCTTTAAAGGAAAAATAAGTGCATACAAAATTTTTACATTAATTTAGTTTTAAATTGTAAGTTTTCCAAATAAAATCTAAATAATATTTTGTCTAATAAGTGTGGGATGAGGTTTTGATGTAAGGTAAAATAAAAAACCAGGTTTAATACGAATATTTTAATTTGTGAATTTTTAATCAAATATTTTTTGGAATGAATTTAAATAAATTCTAAATATAGCTTTAAGGATTGACAAAAAAATTCTATTAATAAAAATCTCACGGCAAGAAATTTTACTAACTACTTATACAGTAAAATATTAAGATATTCAAGCTAATCTGACTAAATAAAATTGAGCTACAGTCTTGTCCATAAGAATACCAAAAGCATTTCTCAACCGAGCCAGTGTGTCTGGTTACCTCTTACGTTTTAGTTTCCAAACATCTCACAAAAAACGCTGCTTGGCTTAAAAAATACTATTTTTACCCAATTATTATCTAAGATACAAAAACAAAAGGATGCCATTTTAAATAATAACACTAACGTAATAGATGTGCCTTGATGAAAAATAAGTGTGGTGAAGGTGTATTTCGTGCATGATTTGATATTTAAAAGGCACTTTTATCATTATTTTTCGCCAAACATATGTTTACTTCTCTAAATCTACTCGGAAATAAATATGACCATCAAGTAGCCTAGTCTGATTGTTATTATTTTAATGACGCTCGATTGTATTGACTAGGTAAGCCTTTGTAACTGTAAAATAAAAGCTGCTGAAATTCAGGGTGTCCATATAGTTAAAGGAAGATAAGGTTAATTTAACTTTAGCACATTAATAATATTGTTAATAAGGATTAAATACAATCGTCACATTGATAGACAGTCCTTAATTGTAATCTTTTAATATTATTTTTTCCCGAAAACTCCAGGGAAATAAATTTTCGCCCCCGAGTTTTGGGAACATTCAAATTCTAGAATTTTTTCCCAAAGCTCGGGAGCCTGAACAGGCCTAATATAAATATTGAAGATGACTCTTATAACTAAACGCTATATATCTTTAAGATGCATCTTGTAACCTAACGCTAGGCCTTACTTACTCTATGGCACTAAGAACTCGAAAGTTCAGTGCTGCATTTACAAAATTACGCCACCCATCTCTATCATGAGCCAGTTAAAACATTAGGCCTACACATATTAAAGATGCTTCTTGTAACGAGACGTCAATATCCTTGGTGTTGAAATCGCACTATTAAAAAAATCCATAAATAAGGGCGTTAATTTAGTGGTTGTCTCTGTCATGGAATCCTCGGACATAGGTTCACCCTTAGCACCGGGCACTTGTAAAACATATCTAATAATGTGGCGTGGTGTCCTTTTCTTCGGAAAAGCGGACATTCTTTTTATCACTTCTTTGAAATGTTAAGTAAGATTCATCACGCTTCCATTATTTCCTTCCTCCTTAAATAATTAACTGACATAAAAACACTTCTTGGGGCAAAATTTATTTTTAGTTTGTGTGTGTTAATTAAAAAAGAAGGGTATTTTCTATTTCTGGGTAAAAAACGAAGCGCTTCTGAAGCACCTGGCCATCTGTTTTAATGTTTATAATATATCAGATCGTGGAAAAAACAAAAGGTTGGTAAAGCGGGAATCCCCATTAAAACTTTGTTAGTGGCTTAGCCAAAATTTTAACAAAATCATACTATAGTTGCAATTAAAGTTTAAAATCAAATTTAAAATTTCAGAGAACAAAATGGATAAAAAAATTTTTGTTGCAAGTATTATATGAAGCTGAAACAGTGCTGAATTATTTGCTACTGGAAAATAAAAAGGGCAAATTCATGAAAATTATCCATAGCGTAATGTGAAGTATTAATCTCAAAATTATGTATAAAAAGCTTAAATGTGATGATATAATATTTTATAATGCTGTCATTTCTTTTTAAACTATATAATTCTCACTTAAATCTTAATCTCTCTGACTATTCTTGGTAAATATTTTAATTCTAAAACGGGATTTAATGGAATAGAAAAATCTATCCAAAATTATGATCAAATTGTGTAATACTGCTTTTAATTAACAAGTATAATATATCAGTTTTAATTTCTTGTATTTACAAACTTTGGATCAATTATTTCGATCAAGAAATCGTCCACAGCTTACACTTATGCGCGATACACATTTTGAGTTTACCAGATTCCCAAAATATTTTGTTTTGAATGTTACTGTTACTTTTCCTGGGATAGAGAAAAGTTTGTATGAAGAATACAAAGGTTGTATGGTCTAACACGTTAATCTCGTGTTAGACAGGATTGCTGATGACAGGGAGATTGTTGTTTGAATCCCGGTTGGGTGTATTCAGGATTTTTTCCTAAATGGTTTACCACTCTCCCTCCACGCAAATGTGCCTACATTTCTAAAAGATTTTACCTACCTCATGACTCTTCTATTAGCGTAATATTTGTATGAGTCCGACACTTTAACTCAGTCGGTTGCGCGTCTTTTCTACTGAGTTAAACGTCCCAGGTTCGATTCCCGGAATGGTAGAAAAATTTAACAATAGTGAAATGTACGTTTTCCCTTTCATAGTGATAAATTAACGGCCCGGGGCTGGATATTATATCTTCTCTAGATTTAAATTGGTTTATGAGTCGTGTGCTGAAATAATAAATCTGTTCAGAAAGTACACGTTAAATACTTAAAATAAAGACAAAATAATTTATGTATGCGTATAATCCGAACGGGCTCTACGATGCAGCGGGATAAAAATATGTCATGGATTTCAGTTACGTAGTTTTTTAAACGAGTATAAATGAGTAAAATGTAATCAGAATTTGTAGACAGGTTTAGGAACTTACGTTTTTTTTTTTAATAAAGGCTGTTAGGATAATACTCGTTTTATTTACGTTCATATTTGCAGATCAATTGTTAATTATATAAACCTTTATATATCTAAAGTAAAATAAATTGATTAAAGCATGCAAAGACAGGATTTGAAAATCAAAACGTTACTTCACACACACATATGTATATATGCGTTCAATTATATGATAAATGGCTCTCCCCTTTGATTGATGATAATTATAAAAGCCTATCTATTTAATAAAATCCATGTGATGTATCTTTGTCTGTCCAGAGTTTTTCTCACACTTCCCGATAAGGTACAAAACCGAATCTTTGCCCATTGATCACTTAAATGTTGTAGCTATTCCCAAGTTTCTTAAGACGGATTTTTTTTTACAGGGGTAGTTCCGAAGAGATTCAGCACACTGCGATCACGTAGATAGAGCTATAGATATAGTTTTGGTTTATGGAGCAATTTTTATGAGAAAAATTCTAACGTTTAAAGATGTAAATGCCGAAAACCTGACATAGCCATGGACACAAATCACGCTACCTCCTGTTTTGAAAAATCTATAAATTTATAAAAACAAAATGGAACAAACGTCATGAGAAATCCGAAGCTACGCCTGTCGGAGAGGTGCCTAGTCCCTAGTTATAATATAGCTACAATTTATTTCAACTTTGAGTACAATTTTTCTTTTCTAAACAGACACTCACACGACGATACTTCTTTAATACATTTTTTGAAAAATAATATTTGTCTTAAAAACCTATGGTGATGTTTAGCTATAGGATACACTCATTTTTCAACATGTTACCAAACAAAAAGACCGTGTTTAGCTTTAATACCTTTTTAATCAACTAATTTAAATTTACTTTCATACAAAATATCTATTAATTTAAATTTCTTAGTTAGCTTAATGAATGAGGTGGATGATTAATGTATATGAAACTTTTTTTCCTTACAAAACTTGCTTTGTAATGGGCTGTGTTGAAGGGTTCTAAAACCGGTTACGCAATTAGAAATCCGGTTCTTAAGCTTAAAGGATGGGATCAGCAAACGCGAAATATTTGGCAGTGTAAAGTTCGTCGGACGGAGTTTGAAACGAATAGGTACAAGATTCGGATATTCTCTTACCGCTGATGTAGAAGCTTTCAAGAGGCAGTTAGTGATCCATTTACAGAAGTTAGTATAGTTGGAGTCAAACATATTAGTAATTAAATAACATATTATTTGTATTTCTATAGCTGATATTTCATTTTCATGTTTTTAGGTATTTAAGTTGCACTTTCTGAACCGACTGATTATACCATCACACAATAAGTTCTACGAGCAAGAGCGAAAGGACCTACCAATTTTGCCGGGAGCGGTATTTTCATTCATACCCTACCTTCCAGGGCTATTTTGCATGCCACAACTGACATGGGACCGACGGCTTTACTTCTACTCCGAAGGAAATTGTGCTACGGATTTTATAGCTCAGAAAAAAAATCTTTTGACTCAGACTAAGTTTAAGCCCATGAACATTTGGTACTGAGGCGATCACTTCACCCCAAGACTACTGAGGCCGACCTTAGGATAATGAAGTGGGAAATAGGTATCTTAGACGATTTCAAGTAAAAGAATAAAAAAACAAATCACAATAAATACCATTTTTAATCTATTAAGAGTGAATTTGTTTTCTGACCTTTCGCTCTTCAAATTAGAAAATTGATTTTCGTTTAAATAAGTGGCTTACTGTATATAGTTATTTTTGACCGAGCGAGGTGAGGTTCTGTTTCGACTTGATCATTTGCAATTTCGTCTGTCTGTTCGGATATAAGTTACACGATAACTTTCAAATGCGTGGACCAATTTTAATGAAATTCGCTAGGAAAATTATTTGTATCTATATTGAACGATGTATGTACTGTATACAGGTAGTTTATTAATCTGGCAATCCGTTTTAATATGACGGTTACTCAAAAGGTTTTTCGTTTAATAGATAATCTCAAGTGATTTGAATTTATAGTTTCAAGCAATCAATAGAGTATCTAGGACATATTTTTGTTTTAATTCTGAACATATCATCAATCTATTACTATTAGATATAGTATGTGAACTAATAATAAATGTATATAATAAACTATTAGTAAATTGAGCATTAAAAAAACTACTCGTCTATAAAAAATAATACAGCTTTACTGTAGCATTTTTTATCCATAGTTTTAAAATTAGCTATTTTAAGTAAGTTAAGTTAGTGAAAATAGAATGAAGATATAAACAAACTTTATCTTATTGCTTCACTATTTAAAAAATAGTTAAACTATTAAAGATTTTTACATACATAAAATATAAACAGCCTTGATAATTTAGAATTGCTATTTCTATTTTATCTCTACACTAATCGGTTCTCTTTCAAGTATATTTTGTGAAATGCGACAGTCCATCATTTTAATGTGCAGTTAAAACTGATGGTGATATATAAATAACTATCGGTATATGCATGAATAAATTAGTTTTAGTGCTTACCTTCTGGTAGCATCAACGCATGAACTAGGAGCTCGATAATTTTTGTCATTTAAAGTATCCTATTTAGAATTATTACTGCATCAAGTAATTAGACTTATGTCCATGATTACCGGATCAATATATGTTATAAAACGCATAATGAACATTAAGCTACTCCTTTGTTGTATTTAAATAGTCTAGTCATTTTAACATACAACTGCTGTAAGAGAAATATCTCCCAACACTGAATCTCATCTTCCACCCTCGAAATATGTTTTAATATGTATTTATCTTCGCTGTTGTTTTTATCCCCAGAAAGTGGCGTAATTGGTTTCCACACGGAGGGCAACAGTGCGTTGTTAGCCCCGGGCCTCTATTCGGTCCCCAACTCGATAATGAAGGTAGTGGGGCAGGTGCAGAGCAGGTTTTACCCCAACAGGGATAATACTGGAATCTGGGAACCAGAGGTGATTCATGCGTCTCCCTTTGTTGCAGAGAAACAGGAACATCGTGCCATAGCTCTGCAACCCAGACACGCGCCGGGACTGATGGATACGGGCAGCAGTGACACAAAGACAATTATTGTACTCCTATAACAAATATAATAATAAATAGAACATAGACAAACGTTAGGGCTGGTGGCTACAAGCAACAGTGGCATAAAGATAATAATTTGTAGTCTTAAACAATCAGGTCTAATACAAAGGTTAACTAAATACAATTACGGAGAATTCATCGTAAAAAGCATAATTGAATTTAAGAAAATAAAAGATGAGTTCATTTTGTAAAAACAACATGGGAACTATAAAAGACCTGGACAGTAGTTATTATTGGTTCTGTGTTTGTCTGAAGTAATTAACTACATATACAAATTGTATGAAACAAACGCTTTCACACAACTGGCTGGAAATATAAGAACTAAATTAGTCCAGAGAATTGGTTTTAAACTTTGTAACTTTAACGAAGTGACGTGACAAATTTATATTTTTCAATGCATAGCAAAATATAAAGACTAAAAGAGTACAAAAACCAAGTGACTAGTCAAAGTCACTTAAGCTAAATGTCCAAAAACACTTAAATTTATCTTTAAAATATTTATTTTATTTATTTAGCAACACGTCTTGCTACCCATTCGGCTTACACGCATAAGTACTAATTACGCCAATAGATTAGGAATCGGAAAGGTTGAATTTAGAGTAAATAAACCCGCATCTGCGTGGAGGGAGAGTGGGAAACGATTTAGGAAAAACCACCTCCAGGTCACCCGACTGATCTCCCCGTCCTCGGCAGTCTATCTCTACACGAAACTAGTGCGGTAACCAACTACGCCACCAAGGTGGGTTCTTTAAAATAAAAGGACTTAAAGAGTCCAATGACATGGTTTCAAAACTTGTCACTTTATTCCAGATAAACTGAAACATTTACATTTATCTCCGATATGTTAACAGGTCGAAAAGGAATTTTGAATAAAAGGTTTTTTTAAATAAAATTAAGCTAAATTTACAATGAAAGTAATATTTTTGAATATATAGCCGCCATAACAGCTCCCTGGATAATTTTGACGAAGCTGCGTACTTGGAGATTTTTGAGTTATTTTGCGAAGTGGTTTGCATCTTAGCTTGACGCACGTAAGCACTCTAAAAAACACTATCACACCTAGATATCAATGTATGAAATAGAAAGTGAGGGAAAAAAATGAGCAGTTACCCCTGTGACGCCTCTTATTTATCTAATGATAATATTTCCCCTCATCCTCTGGCGAGTTTAAACGCTCACTATACTATTTGTACCTTGAAAACATTGACCTGCTTTTTAAAATTAGCTATTTCTTGTTTCCTATTCTAGATAGGCATATGCTACCACGGACTTTTTTTAATCTACAACCTGGCGGGAAGACTCCTATAGGCCATTTTTGGGACTAAGCCAAATAGCCTAAGTTGTAGAGGATTTATATTTTTAAAGATAAAAATAGCAATTTTGTGACAATGTAGGATTATTTTTAGAATTATTTAAGACTTTATAGTTTTTGTTTCAAGATCATATCTTTAAAATTCTCTGATTAAAACGTAAATTCAAAAAACATGGAAAATCCTATCTTGACCATTCGTGACGTCCTTAAGCGAGGTATAGCCTGGTCGTAGTATAGACACTAAGTCACCTTCTTCTTGGTTAGGACTTCTTATATGTGTGAATATTGGCCGAAACGCAACTTATCTAGCAAAAGTAAGACGAAGGTGGGGTGAGGAAGGACCTGAGACGCGTTGACTAGAAGCTACGAGATTTCAAATATTCCAGCACCGGTGATGAACACCATGCATTTCTTATTCGTACTGTTCCGTGCTGTCAAAGTACAAGGTATGCGCAGAAGAAGAGACACACACAGAACTCATTTTGCTTCGTTTCTAATTCAAAGAAGCTATATACGGCACAGCCACGTGCTTACCGAGAAAAATTAGTGTTCAGGGTATAGTTTTGCAAGTCGGGTGTGGCCTTTCATAATTGAAGTAGTCTACGTTCTCGTGAAGATATTTATTCAACCTTACTATAAAAAAAATTAGCACATCCCCTATGTTCAAACTAATATCTCCTGATTAACAGCAGAACGTGATCCGAATCAAAACAAACAGGATTATTTGAATACAATTGTATTTTATTTGAATTAATTTAAACATTTTCTTACTAATAAAATATATTATTTTAGTTGTATTAATATTCACCATAATCTAAATTGGCAAGCTATATTACATGATAATAAACTATTTAAAGAAGTTGTAGAATTTGTTGCCTTTTTATGATAACAATTGTATTCTCTCTATTCCATTAACTGCCTATATCACTAAAAAACATAGACATATTATACTATGATTTTTTCTCCTGTCATTTGTACCAATAATGTTTTTATCAATATGTATTTATTACTTCAAATGTGTTTGGATCAATGTTAACTGGAGCATGCAGGGGCGGCTTAAGGACCTGGTGAACCGGGCGGCTTCCCGGGGCGTCAGCTCGAAGCGGATGCCAAACAGATCAACAACCTAAACTAACCTAACATAACTTGGGAATTATATGAAGATAATTCCCAAACCTCCCAACTCCAAACCTAACGTAGCCTGGTAATAATAGTTTAGTTGTTAAAAATAAAACTCATTCCCTTTTTGATACTAACATGAAATTGTACATAGTGGTGTGAATAAATTGGTCTATAGTGCCACTCTTAAAAAGTTATTTTACATCCTCCATCTTGAAAATTAGTGCCCTAAAACTGTATATTGCAATTATTTCTTAAACTGTTCATTATATCAATGTGTTTATGATATAATTAAAGAGGAGAACATTGTCTAAAACATGCTCTATTAGTTTTCTTTATAATCTCAACCAATTTCTTACAATCTCGCAGTGAAACGTTTGTAGTTCTGTAAAATAAACATTTAAGGAATTTCTCCTTCATATTATTTTCATGTCACACCCACGCTACGCTAGGTTTGAAGTTTCTAGGTTTGGCATGAGCGCAGGTTTTTTTTTTTTT
>CABFWB010000157.1:85360-119266 GCA_902151455.1 Timema bartmani | reverse complement strand
TAAAATTTATAAATAACTTATACGTGCGTAACTGATATTCACAAAGTTTCCGTAATATATTTATGAGATAAACGAAAATTCTATAAATTTAATTAGAGGTAACCCTCAGCCGAAGATCGGTTCCCAAGCCCCAGCCGTTCTGGAGATGCATCTGGGGGGGGGGGGTAGGGAGGCTGCAAAGGAGTGGGTAAATAATTTTAGTAGATGCGTCTGAGGGGCGGGGCCGGAAGGGTGGAAAGGGAGTGCTAATTTTGCTGTATAAGTTTTCAAGGTGTACACCCCCGCCCCCTCCCCGAACATGGGCCCCATACCTCCAACGGATCGGGAGAATCATCCGGGGGAAGGAGGGGAGGGGGGATATTCTCAATTTCCGGTAAAGTTGTTGTAATTTTAATATCGGTTGTACATCTTAAGGTCAACACATTTATATAAAAGTCCTCCTTTGTCAATTTAGACCCATAAAATAGGTTTGTATTGGGTTTGACAAGAAAATAAATGTTCGTATTAAAGAGATGGATACTTTCGGAATTAGCTCAATGCTATCATATTCTATTAGCATTACAGATGCCACCATGTTAAGTCAGGTATATGGTTCGATTTATCCAGGTTTATTTACTATTAACTACCCTTCTCACCCAGGGACGCCCGCAGGGGGAGGAGCTAGGAGGGTTAGTTACCCCCAAGATTCTGGGGTTATATAATATTAGTAGTTTTAATCATTTTTCATATGTTGTATCTTATTTTCAGGAGACAAGTATTGCCTTAAAAAGCGTATTTTGAGGCTACAATTTAATACATTTTCCTGGGGGGGGGGGCCGGACCCCCCAGTTGACCCCCTGGAGAAAAATCCTGTGGGCGCCCTTGTTCTAAACCCTGCTATGTTAAACTAAGTCTAGTTCTACCTCGTGTTTTTTTTTTAAATCACCGTGTCTTACTACCTGTTCAGGTTATAAGTATATATGATAATTACGTTAATGGGGTAGGGGTGAGGAAGGAAACATTTGAGAGAAAATCTACCCTAACATGAGAGTAGCGCCTTAGACCATTCGGCCACTGAAGCGGGCTATTTTACCATTGTATTAAACGTAAGGATGAAAATCTTAGAAGTAAGCCTTCATTTACAGGGACAACATATAACACACAAAAAGTTATGAATATAGCAGCTTAAGGTAGAGATGTAGGAGACACGAGAAAAGATAAACGTTTTTGCAGTTTTTATACCAAAATATCTTTTTGGTCAAAATATATCAATGTCGCTTCAATACTAAAAAAATATAACTTAATTTCCTTTACATGTTGATTTAAACATTTCTTGAATTTGTCAAGGGTGTCCTGGAATTTAATGACTTTTTCTTTTCTTTAAAAAGTTTCTCGTCTAATGCCGCTATGCTCATGACAGATATATAAAAACTGTTGATATCACTGTGTGAAGGAAATTAAACCCTACATTAATACTGGAGCAATATTTTATTTACTTTGCCCCAAAAAAATGTCTTAATATAAAAACTGCAAAAACACTGCCCTTAGCTCGCGTTCCGTACATCCCCACTTTAAAAAAGATGCCTTTATCAAATTACGTCCTTCACATTGCTTGTTATATTACAATGTTCTGGAAGAGTCGAACTGAATTGACGATGATTGACATGTCCGCACACCTTTACATCAAACAAAACACGCTCACCTGGCAGATTATCTTTGAGGATAACCTTCTCCATGCGTGAATACTGCAGTTTTCTTTGTGCAAGTTTGGCAAAGACATTTCTCCCGTGTTTGCGTAGCCACGGAAATACCTAACATTTAGAGATCAGTGGGAACTGATGTGTCGAAGAGTGTCGTTAGGTTAAACACATATAGTTAAGCTGCACTTGTGAGATGTTCTCATCACTCCGCAGAACATTCATTGACCAGGTATCAACGAAATTAAATTCTCACGTGAGGGATGTAGGTCATAGCATACGTGTGATTGTACAAATGGGGACCAAGTGGGCAAGAACATATTGCAAGTTAACAGTCTTACCCAGCTCTGTTTACCCTAACAACAAACCACTTCACGCACCTGGACAACAAATCATCCAAATAGCATAGCGACTGATTAAGACAGATTTTTCGAATTATGACGAATAATAACCGTGAAAAGGCTTCAAGACAAGTGTATATCGAAACGTTGAAGGTTGCAGTATCTTGTAGCTTGGAGATAGCCATGGATTTAGGGGATCGTTAAGTGATGTTTCAGAGTGAGAGGACGAGGGAGGGTCCAATCAGCCATGGTAGCTTTAGATAGCAGTATGATTGGCTGAAGGTATATCGATTTTAACCTGACTAGGCCAGTACTAGGGGCTGTAACAATGATTGAACCAGCTCATCCCATTATTCAATAATATTTTCAACTAATTCATCCTGTATCATTCAAAAAACACTAAGGCCAATCACCATTTAATAGAGTATACAAATAATATTATATGTAAAACAAAGACAATTGACCATCCACAAGGCCTAAGAGGTGAGGATTACTATCAATATTACAATCGACCTCCCCCAACAACAGCTAATATTTGATTTAAAAAAAAAGAGATTTGTTTCTCATCACTTTAACCAGTTTCCAAACGGCCAATCCACATTTTCAGTCTCAACTTTAAAATTTAGTGACATAAAATTATCCCTTCGACAGTATAAATATTTGTTTAAACAACCATCCGGCTGTAGAGGATGAAATCATCCTATATCACTCATTCCCCGATCTTATCGGGAACATTTCTGCTCGATTTATTATTATTATTATTATTATTATTATTCCAGTCGTAGAGTCATATAAACTGATGTAGGTGCAGGTGGGGATAAGCTTGGTTTTGTTCGACGTAGCTCGTCCTTATGGAACCAAAGTTGTCAAGGAGTTCATCATATGATCAAAATACAACAAATACCTTAGGAAGATCTATCATCAGACTTCAGTATTATAGAACATGAAAGTTTCATGGGGGCCTTAACTGACAACTAAATAAAGCTACTAGAACTATTTTCACGTATTCATGCGTCAAATCATGTGACATGTCTATTGAAAGATTGCTTTGATTACGTTTCTCTTCGAATGAATGTATTACCTAATTGACCAACTCATTTCCAGAAAAGGGAACCTCTAAGTCAAAGATAAGATTATTTTGTGCATATGTTTTGTTGGTCGGTTGAGGAGAAATTATTGTAATTTTTGTCTCCTTGATAAAAATCCTCTCATCACATACATTTTACTAGTCTAATCTGAATATTAGGCTGTGATTACAGTTCTTTTCATCAAGGTACATTACATTTTGTTCACAATTTGTATTTTTTAGACTTTCTTATTATAACTAAAAAAACTTTCAAAATTTGTGTTATATATCATTATTGTAAAAACACCCATTTTAGGAAATATTAGAAATAATTAGAAATGTGTATTTTTTTAAAAATATTATTTTAATAAAATTAAAAAAAAATTCTGTCACGTTCACAATAAAATATCGTAAATGTTAAAAAGATAAAGTAAAATATAGGGATATAAAAGGACAATAAAACTGGGAGCGCAGCCGAGGACAAGCAAGTTTCATCTCTAGAACCACCCCACGGGGTTTTATTTCTTCCTTCCCCGGGACACGCGACTCTAGCGGACATAGTCTGAAACATTACCTATGGCAGTGTGACAAAACCTTGGGAGAGAGATAAAAGCACCTGCCTTACACTCTTGAAAGAAAAAAAAAATACCACTCGTGTCATTATATTATGATTACTGCAACCTTTTTCGCTTTACGTAGACACAAGTTCTTAATGACTTCACGATGGGGAGAGAGGGGGAGGAAATTCTTCATAGGAACACGACTGATTGGATGAGGAAACAGTGGGAAACAAAACTAGACTCTTGTCGAGCTATGCCATAAAACTGCCATTATTTTACTACGAGGGATAATGTATTCTGTCCTCTAGGCAAGGATGGGGAAATAGGGCTCGTTTTAATACGGAGACAAATCAAGGGTATAAATAATGTGGCAAAGGAAGGGGTGGAATGTAGTGAAAGGGGGGTGGGGGAGGATGAAACAGAAGTAATGAGGATAAAAAGAGATAGCATTTAAATATGCTCAAGGTGTTTTCTATATAAAAAAGAGCTTTAATTAAACTAATTAGTTATCACTATGGTTATTTTTAAGTTAAAATACATCTTTTAAACATACAAAATAAGTAATATTATAATAAGATGCATAAAACTATTTTTTTTAAACTCGCTATTGATTAGTAAACACGCAAACAACTAAAGCTTTTCCCAATACTTTATAAAACGGAATGCTTATCTATTTCGGACCTGCTTCGGTGGCTGCATGTTCTAAGGCGCTATTCTTGCGATAGATTAGACTTCCGATAGCAGGGAAAACGGGGCTCAAATCCCGGTCGAGTGTATTGAGGGTGATTTTTCCTAAATGTTTATCAAATCACACTCCATGCAAATGCGGGTACACATCATCAAAATTCAACCTTTCTCATTCCCAACTCACTAGCGTAGTTAGTAAATATGCATATAACCTTAACAGGTATGTGGTTATATAAAAAGCTATTCCGGAAATTTAGAAAAATTAGTGTGATTAGTTATCTAGATATTCGATTATATCGAGAGACTGGTTCTAAATTTAGTCTTATGTAAAATAGTATTTTAATGAGTTTTTTAAATAAACAAAAATCAACCTTCATCGAACTAATAAGACAAGAGAGGTGTAAAATCAAGATAAACTGACAGTGGTACCAATAATGCTACCGTAAGTACAATTGAAGATATTTAAATAAAAATTAATATAATCTCTTAAGATCCCTCGGTTTGTAGAAAATATGTAAATTTATGGTCGTCATAGAGTCTACGCTGAACGTTGATCAAACCCTAAGAGAAAGGATTATCAAATTTAATATCAAATTAGAGTATAAATACAATATTTGTTGTGGTTTAGCCAAAATGACATTCTAAACAAAATATTTGTAGTGGTTTAGTCAAAATGACAGTCTAAACTAAATATTTGTAGTGGCTTAACCAACATGTGCTGTATAAACAAACAAGTATATAAGATCAATGATGATGATAATTTTGAAGATAGTAATAGTAATATTAATAATAGTCTCCCTGAATACATTTATATCTATGAAAACTTATAGCAATAGTAAACTTTTGGAATCAAATCTCAGGTATAAGACTTTGTTAGAGAAACCCACACTGATGGTGACGTGGTCTAAGGCGTTAGTTTACAATTGAATGGATTGCCAGTGGTAAGGATGCCTCTATCTCGAATCTTGACCGGGTGCACTGATTGTAATTTTCACTGTGTTTTATCAACATCCTATCTACACACTAATTCGGATGCATTTAAGTAACTCTAAGCTACCTTTTCTTCTTTTACACCATAAATTAAGTTGTTTATAAATTTTGTGTTGAATGTAATCTAATGATTAAAGATAAAAAATATAAATAAATGGGATAGAAATGTAAAAATTGATTAAGATCAAATGAAACACTTTTTTAGATTCCCGTGTCCAATGTCATTTTTCAATTTATTCGAATTTTTCTTTGCCTAACTAAAGATACTTTTATTTTGTGACTCTCTTGAGTATTTTACTGACTCTTTAGTCTTTTGATGAGTTCCTGGCAACAGATCCAGAGGTCCCAGGTTCTTTCCCTGGAATTTCTCTAAAGCATTGGGTCTGTAAAGGGGTCTACTCAGCCTCGTGAGAACAAATGAGGAGCTACTTGAAGGAAAAAGTGGCGGTTGCGGTCTAGAAAACTGAGATTAACGGTTAGAGAGTTTGTTATTCTGACCTCATAACAACTTCTATCCTGGCACTATCTTCTAACAAAAGACTTCGGCCACTCGTTCAGTATGACTAGAACGCGGACTGATAATATGAGATTTTTTCCCTCTGAGCATAGATATATTTTCTCCCCAAGGATAATCTGGTTCATATCCCAGACGGATACTTCACGTATCAGTAGGCAGTCTACACTAGAGTGATTCAAAGTTAACTATAACTAGGAGAACGCGTGTAATAATAGCCCAAACATCTTAAACGTCTGAAGAACATCAACTAAAACAATAAAAACTCTTAGAAATAATTGTTGCACAGCTTTTTTTTTATGCATAGTAACTTTTCTTACAAATTGAAACGACATTAAATAGTTGACATTAAACTAAGGACAGATAAAAAAAAAGAATTATATGAGTAAAACATGTACCAACTATCTAATTACAATGCTTATGATCATGATAGCATGAAAGGACAATTTTAAATAAACAAGTACGAATGGTATTTATAATAGAGCATTCGACGCGGTCATACATTAAAAAAAATAAAAAACCTGAGCGCCCACCGCTAAGTTTTTATTCTGAAAACACTCAACTAATTCATTTGTTCCAGAAGGGTTGGACAAAAGGTGTAATCATTTCCTCATTACGACCGGCGACAGTGCTACCCTCTAGGTCTAAGTGACCAGAAAAATAAAATAAAAAAAATCATTA
Organism: Timema bartmani; assembly: GCA_902151455.1. Taxonomy (NCBI): domain Eukaryota; kingdom Metazoa; phylum Arthropoda; class Insecta; order Phasmatodea; family Timematidae; genus Timema; species Timema bartmani. The sequence continues at coordinate 112,751 of CABFWB010000157.1, read as the reverse complement.
CTAACGAGTGGTTATAATTGTTGAGGCTTTTTTTTTTCCTTTCAAACCCTTGGGGGAATCCTGCAAAGTATTTCTATAAATGTTTAGTAGCTAACTCCCTTTTATAACTTCAGATTCCTAATGAGTGACCAAAATCCTGTTGTTCATTAAGTTTTTGTCGTCATTTTTACTAACATAGTTTAATATAATTGAAATTCTCAATAGAAACTATGCCATGGATATCTTTGTAGCTGATAATTGAAATTTTTCATTGTTACTACCAAGAGTAGTCCATTATTGAATTAAAATATTCTATAAATAATCCGTACGTTTATATAGACGGATATAATCATGTTTTATGTCTAAGCCACATTCTAGTAGCAAATGTAACGATGACGACTTCATAAGAAAACTCAATTTAAAGTAAGCGGGGGGTAGGAAAACTATTCTGCTACAACCTATAAATTAGAGTCCTAAATATAAAAAGAACCATCCTTAGAGATAACTTGTAATTTTAACGGATGCTTTTTATGAGAATCACGTTTTGATCCCTTATTTTACTAAAGCAACATTTTTACCCTCAAGTTGTTAATTTTTGAAATAAAGTACAGAGGGATAAGTGCTACTATTTAAAAAAAATTTAATAGGTTTCTTGTTTTTTTAAAAGTTGGTTCAGCTGTCGTAGATCGTGTCCTCTGATTGGTTACCAGGAACTAACTCCCGTGTCTATCCTCAGGCTATTATGTCATAATGGACTATCAGATTGCACTAGGTTATTTACCCGAGGTAAGCTTTGAATTGAGGTCCTAATTAGTTTGAGCAAGTTTCATAACCTCACACTTTTGTTATAATTTAATAATTATAAGTGAAAATTACCAAATAAATTTGTATTTCCTGGAAATGTAATATATTATAAACAAGGATCCTCAGTACCGCTATGACTGCTAATTTAACTCACGTTCCTCCTAAATAGATTATACAATTTTGTTTGTATGGTTTTAATTGATATTTCGAATATCCAAACCAATCACAGCGTATTTAGATCGACTCTAAAATCTCAACCAGTATTTGAACCAAGATACTCAATGCTAAGAAGCTAGTGTTACATTTTCTCGGCAGTGACAAAACTTACGGCCTCTCTTAATATAAAAGAAAAGAAGTTTTTTTACCTAAACAAAATTCCCATTAATTTTTAAATTAACGAAAAACATTATATTGACCAATAAAAGACACAAATAAAACACACTCTAAGCTCAAGCTCATATTTTGCCAGTTATTAATTTCGTAAACTTACAAATATTATTTTAACTGATGGCCTGAAATTAATCATAAAATAATATTTTCCATCATTTGCAAACATACAAAACAATTTTTGGAACTTTTTCCAAACCATCCCAATCATCATCTTGCTGTAATTATGTATTAAATGTCCACTTAGGAAAATAATTCAAGTTTCCTTCAAAAGCAAAGACAAGGATGAATAATTTCATCAACAGAATCTAAACAGGTTCTTGGGGTGTTCACCTGTTTTCTAACCCGTCTTTATTAGTCATTGGCCTCATCAATAACCCTGAATATATGTTACTAACACTTTGTCAGGCAGGCTAATCAGCAGACACAATGGGCCATTGACTTGTCATCTTCCATCTTGAACAGACTTTCAAACATGGAAAGCCATTATTGGAAGTCTTTTGACACCGATATAGAATTATTAATTGCAAAAGAGTATAATTATTTATGAGTTAAACCTGTTTTAAATTAGATAACATGATTTCAGTAAAAAAAAATCACAAAAAGATTTGAGTTTGTGGTGTTAGACGTGCACTTTCTAAACGTATAGCATCCGCACAACGACAGCATAATTACGATAAAAACTAACACCTATGCTAATACAATGCTATTATTTTTACCTAAACCACATCTTACTACCCTTCCGGGTAATCCACATATTTACACCAACTTGGGTAGGCTATCGAGGAGTAGGTTATAATTTAGAAGAATTCTACTCGCATTTGCGTGAAGGAAGAATGGGAAACAATTTAAGTACAAAAAATTCAGCACACACTGCTGGGATTCAAACCCTGAATTCCTCATTACTGACAGGCCAGACCAGACTGATTGCACCCGTACTCATGGCTTAGTAATATAAGGCGTTGCATTGAGCTTGGTTGACGTTGACGGGAAGATCGTGGTTATAATCCCAGCTAGGTGCAATGAAGGCTGTCATTTGGATTCTCCCATAATCTCTTCACATAAGTGCGTGAACATTTATTTCCAAACTACCTTTCCTCATCCATCCCTCATCAATGTAAGCCTGTAAATAACCCTTAATGGTGTTAAGAATAAACTAAACAGCTGTAGTAACATTTTCTTAAGAAGCAGTACACATTGATAACACTTTTTATATAATTAGTGTTATTGTATACTTATTTATAGTATAATATATCAAATGTGACAGCTGCAGATCACATGACTTGACGTATGAAAACGTGAAAGTAGATCTAGTAACTTTTATAGAATTCAGATAACCGTTCTTTATGAAAAAATGAATTATATACCCCGATTTTCTTGCAAGTAACAATCAACAAGGTCCTTTTTATTCCCACATTACTTTTATAATAATAGGATTCTGGTAGGAAAACAAATATTTCAGAATGCTACTCGTAATAAAATCGTGCTATACCTTACTACTGAGACAAAGAGTAGCCTAGTGTGCGCACGCGCCGTCCCGGATAGTTGATCAAGATCCGTTAAACCCGTTGTCGACATGTTTTACCCCGCTCTCTTCTCCCGACCAAGATGTTTCTTCAAACCAATGATTGCTTAAACATGTTTTCCTGCACAGCTTCACTCACAGCGAACATCTGGAGAAGAAGAATGGAAGCTACCACAAGTCAACATCATTTACAAGTAGCTTTTCCTTTCTCCCTCCCCCCTCCCCCACCCTAATCTTCAAGCCCACTTCGATGGGCACGCGGTTTAAACGCTAATTCTGGTTTTTCATTGTCAGGTCGCACTTTCTATTTTTTTTTCTTGGTTATAATAATAATAATAATAATAATAATACTTAGCACCGCGCCTTACTACCCGTTCGGGTTATACGCTTAAGTACTAATTACACTAATTGGTTAGGAATTGGGAAGGTTGAATTTAGAGGAAGTGAACCCGCATTTGCGTGGAGGGAGAGTGGAAAACCACTTCGGAAAAACCACCCTCAGTTCACCCGACCGAGATTCGAACCTCGATCTCCCCGTCCTCGGCGGTCGAGCTCAACACGACTGGCGCGTTAGCTAACTACGCCACCGAGGCGGGTTTTCTTGGTTATAACAACTTCCTCATACCCACTTCGGTGGATGCATGGTCTAAGATGCTATTCTCGTGTTAGACAAGACTGACGATGACAGGGAAATCATGGTTCTATCCCGGTCGGGTGTAATGAGGGTGGCTTTTCCTAAATGGTTTCCCACTCTATCTCTCCACGCAAATGCGGGTATCCTTCCTTTAAACTCAACTTTCTTCATCCCTAACCCATCATCGTAATTAGTACATAAGCGTATAGTCCAAATGGGTAGTAAGACATGGGGAGAAAAAAAGACTTCCTCAACCCTATCCCATTAAGTAAAATACGTGGAAATTCCTATATAATAATAACAAGTAAAAAAAAAGATTAGGTGATTTGTTAGTAGTCCTACTCCTCACTCTGGCTCACAGGACTGCGGATCTATCCATCCCAATTAAAGTAGAGCCGTTTGTTTCTCAAGTTTACTCAAAATATAAAACCGTGGGCATTGCCATTCACTTTCTATGGACTAATGTCTTCAGAAGTTTTGGGGAGAGACAGGGGAATTGAAAAACTTACAGCTTGCAGCAGTGAATGAAAGGTCTAGGTCACCATCCGACCAAAAGGTCGGAGTTCAAGTCCTGAGAAGATGCATTGGGATTCGTTTTCCCCGTGTGATTTTCTCTCTTCCCACTAATGCATCTACATATCCTCTAATCTAACCTCCTCATTTCCACCCCTTAGCCGTGATCGTCTAAGTCAACCTACCACGGACTGTTCACCAAGTTTGGCGTAATATTTTGGCACGATACAAATATTTAAACAAAAATACATTTCTTCCAAAATGTCCACCGACTTTATATTCCCTAAAAGTTAATTTACTTTTAAGATTATATCCTCAACTTTTCAAAAAGTCATCTAAACTCTAGAAAGTTTACTTTGTCACACGCTAAACCTCTCCCCACCTTGGGCCAGTGTCATTGTGTTATAATCCCCCTTGCTTCACCTACCCCTTCTGCGTCCACACCTCCAACGAAGCTAAGGGAATTAAAACCTAATTATAGCGAGGTATTAATTTCGCACGCCAGTTGCCAACAGTTTAATCCCCGGCGTACAACCGAGTGATGCGCGCGCAACTCGAGCTGTTACAAGGACTAATCTGGCGGAACAAAATAATGGCGCCAACCGTGTCTAATGAGGTACAATCCACGTTGGAGGGTGCTCCTGTTGTTGGTCCCGTGTTCATGGTCCATGAGGCTTCACAGGGCGTGGGGTCAATCTGGTCTACTAATAACACAGGATGGAGCCAGGCATGACCAGATATGAATACTCTGTTCCAATCAAATCTAGACTTCATCTTTGTGCTGCAGGCAAAAATACATACACAAAAAACTAATGCGCTTCTTGGTAACCATGTATATCTTTTACAAAGGCTAAGGGTGGTGGGGAAATAAACGTGAGTTAAGATAGATCACTTTGTAATTTTTAGGACAAAATCTGTTTTTACCAGAGTAAATAAAATATAAGGCTTCAGTAGATACGTTAAATTTTTATTCTAAACCTATAGTTCGGCTAGGCATATTTTATATTTTTCATGAGCTTGGCGGAACTTGAACAGGACTTTATTTATTCATTCAAAAATGTAATAAATATATTCACTCTTGATTTTACTAATATTTTTTCTAATGGTTTGAATGAATGAATGAAATTATACCTATTTATTTAAGTACTTGTTCGCAACTAGACAATATTTGCATAAATAACTTTTTAAAGTGAAATAAATTATTAAATTTAAGGGTTACCATCAACAAACATAGGCATCTTAGATATATTTCATTTTATTACATTTGTTTGAAGGATTTAAAAACCACCCCCCATTTGGGATAGGTTTCTAAAATCTATAATTGGTCTTCTGAAGTTGACTATTATATTAAAATACTTTCTAAAATACCAGGTTCTCTAAGTGAAATTTGTTTTGTCTACCAGTGTGAACCAGTATATTACATACATATGCACATTAACAATTCGCCTAGCTGGTTAATGAACACAAACTTTTCTAAGTGAAGTATGTTCTGTCCTCAGGCCCAGCCAGTATGAATCAGATAGGCGAATTGTTCAAGGACACAAGCTTTTCTAAGTGAACTCCGTTCTGTTCTCAGGTCCAGCTAGTGAGAACCATCCAGCTAAAGAATTGTTGATTGGCACAAGCTTTTATATAAGTGAACTCTCTTATGTTCGCAGGTCAGGCTGGCGTGAATCAACTAGGCGGAGTGTTCGTGAACGGACGCCCCCTGCCCGATTGCGTCAGGCGTCGGATCGTTGAACTGGCGCTGATGGGCGTTCGTCCTTGCGACATCTCGAGACAACTTCTCGTCTCACATGGTTGCGTCTCCAAAATACTGACCCGATTCTATGAGACCGGCTCCATCCGCCCTGGCTCCATAGGGGGCAGCAAGACCAAGGTAACAGGGCTTCCTTGAGCTTCATCAGAAGCTCATTCATGAGAACCGTAGTTATTACTCTCCTTGTTGGGTCAGGTCCATTTTCGATATCAAATTAAAACTAGAATTGTCCTTTTGAACTCTATTCAAGACTTATGTTAACTGTAGTTGATAGTCTTTCCAGTTCCTAAATTATTTCCACCTCTTGGTCCAGGAAACAAACTCAATAGAGCAGGTTTTCTTTCAGTTAATCTTGGAAAGGTTGACAGGGGACAGGAATAAATAGGAGAGGAAGTGTGGAAATAGGGACAAAATAGCTTAAATAGGGGAATCATCATCATCATTATCATCATCACGAACTGTTTCCAGCCTGTAACCGGGTCTGCTTAATAAAATGTCTCTATCTACCTTTGTCCTTCCACCATTCTTCCTCCTGAACTCTCTTTCACTCTCCTCCTCACACTTGCACACTTGCTGCTTTCTGTTCCTCCCATCTCTTCCTTGGTCTTCCTTGCGATCTCTTCCCTACATACTTCATATCCATCAATCTTCTTGGAATCCTCTCCCCCTACACCCTCATTACGTATCCATTCCATCTCATCCTAGCTTCCTTTACTATCTCATGTACTCCAACTATAGACCTTACATCTTCATTCCTAATCCTATCTCTTCTTGTGTCAGCTAGCATGCTCCACAAGAACTTAATTCCCATGGCCTCCACTTTCCTTGTTTCTCTTTTCTCCAAAGTCCAAGTTTCCGCTGCATACGTTACTATGGGTATGAAAGATGGGAATAAGGGTAGCAATACTACGTCCTCGGTGAGTGAGAGCGTTTTCTTTCACTATACATTCAAGACTACACTAATACGATACTGATACATTCCCTAATAGCGTAAGAACTCGTTTTAATGATATTTTAAATAAAGTTACTATCTGTATTTTTGTGACCGTCTCTGCTGTGGTCTAGCGGTCATAATTCCTGGCTACAGGTCCCGGGTTCAATCCCCGGTGCTTCCAGGTTTTCTGTGAAACAGTGGGTCTGGAACGGGGTCAACCCAGTCTCGTGAGGACAAATGAGGAGCTACTTGAATGAAAACGTAGTGGCTACGGTCTAGAAAACTGAAATTAATGCCGGAGAGCTCGTTGTGCTGACCATATGACAAACCTCTATCCGCATAATTTTGCACTATATTCACGAACAGACAGCGGCCGCACGGTTGGTATGGCTCAATTGCGAGCTGACGCCATGCAATTTTTTTTGTAATAAATAATATAATTTAGCCTAAGACAATAAAATCCGATAAACCGGTACCCAATAATTAGGCACACCCGATAGTCAGACCACCCTTCCCCCGTCACTCGTATTTTGGCTTCCCAGCATCACCAGGCTTCACGCAATATTATATAATCTTCATGTTACAACTACATCGTCGTCATAAACTCCTGAATAGCATGATATTGTGTTTGTCAATACATATATTATATACTAGCCATGACCGTTTTCAAAGTTATCTTCCTCATTTTTACAGCATTATGCAGATTTAGTTCGACAATCCAACATATTTGGTAATTCGGCATTGCCGAAGTCCCGAATCGGACTTTGTAGAAGCGTTTGTTTGGTAGGAGGTGGAAAAGGACATGATGATAAGAAAAACACTCGGTTGTGGACTCACTCAGTCGATCGGGCTGGAGTCAAAACTCGCTAGCGCATTCCAACTATGATAAAAAATTATGTTTTGGTGCATTATGTCTAACTAATGATATTATTGAAGGTTACAAAACGACCTCGAGTGGAAATTAATTTACTAAGATTATATCTCATTTGGTTTAGCCGCGGTCGCGAAGAGTAATTCTCCACTTAGTGTTTGCCACATACATGTAAACATGCTTTTATAAGGAACAACTTAAAATGATTCAGCGAATTGGACAAATCTCCGAATGAATTAGAAGTGGAAGAAGCCAATATAATGTATAAGGCTAGTTTGTTTTAGTATATTTTTTATTTCACGTCTTTATATAGTGGATGATGTTGGCAGAAGCAGGTACAAAGATGTGAAAAAAAAATTTGCCCAGGATAGGCAAAAGTGGAGAGCTGCAGCAAACCAATTGCAAGATCGATGACCTAATGATTATGATGATGTTGACATCCACCCGGGCTATAAGCTTTTAACTATGCTTAGGGTCCAAGTGTGAGTAATATATAATTTAGAAGAAACTTATTCGCATTTGCGTGGAGGGAAAATTCGGTTAGTTGATTTAGGCCATTCGCCTTCTGAAAGTAGAATGTAATAAGTTATAAAAATATATTGATATTAGTAGGCCCTATACAAAATATTTTTTAGTCAAATTTAGGTAAAATTGTTTTTACCATAGCCCCTTTCTAATTTTAATTTTTTCATTTATTAAAGGTATTTAACGTGGACTTCCTGAAACGATTGATTATATCAGCACACGACTATTAAACTAACTTAAATTTAGAACAAACCAAACACCCAGCCCCCAGCAATTAATTCATAACTATGAAAGTATAAACCCACATTTCACCAATGATAAATTTTTCGGTCATGTCAGGAACCGAACCCGGTACCCTTATCTCAGTAGACAGACACGCTACCTACTAAACATAGGTGTCAGGCAGACCCATTCTATCCTATACTGCCGTGTGTCCAAGGCACACACAAAGTCAACTGATTAAACAGAACAATATTTAATTGGTTGCCCATCCCATTCAACAATGTAAAATGTTCTAAGTGCACTGTATACCTAGTACTAAGTTGCCCCACATGGTACACACCGTAACATGCCAGGGTTGTTTTCACACGGCGAACAACCTATAATTACCAACATTTTCCGTGTCGTCTCGACAATATCGGCCATCTTGTTCTGTGACGCCATTAGCACGCTACCTGACCGCCATCTTGCGACGCTCTCTCCTGTAAACAAAACTAATAGCGACCCGGCGTCGTTTGCCCGTTCTCGTGGCGGCGGGACAGATTAGCGTGTAGTGTATCATTATCACCGAGTAATTTGCCACATTCTGTCAATATACCGTGGAGACCTACGATCCTTTAACTATAAGTGGGCATTTTCTCTGGATATTTGTTGTCAGCCTGGTGAAGTAGCATGCATTCATTAGAAGTTCAACCCGTTTCTATAGATCTGAAATAAACTGAATCAACAAACATCACTCGCATATCCATCAAATTATACCCGATTATTGTTGATACACACACACACATATATATATATATATATATATAACTACAAATAGCCTGTATCTTAGTCAAGTGGTTAAAGAGCTTTGCTAAGAGTCCAATTGACACTAGTTTGATCCCCGGATGTATATAGATAATTTGTAATTCATGCATAGTTTTGTACCATTTACTACATATTAGAATGCATTATTCTAGGGTTGGTTCTTTTGGTTTGGGTGTGCTGTACTCAAGGCCATAGTAAGGTGTTTTTCATAAGGTTTCAACTCCCCCCACACCCCCCGAAATTTGATTAACAAAATATATATGGCTTTATTTATGGTTCAAACAATATCAAAATTAGGGCACAAGTACAAATTAGGGGGCTGTGTTACCATAAAAAGCACTTCAAAGAGCTTCTAAAAGTTTTAATATTTAGAATTTTTCAAGCCTTCGGCAGTTATGGTGCTATGTTGCCATAAAAAAAACAGATAGCTTCTAGAGGGGTTTAATATTTAGAACTTTTCCTTACCTTCAGCAGCTAAGGGGCTATGTTACTATAAAAACACTTCAGAGAGCTTCTAGAGATGTTTAATATTTAGAATTTTTTCTGGCCTCCAGCAGTTGGGGGGCTATGTTGCCATAAAAAAAAACTTCCGAGAGATTCTAGTGTTGTTTAATATTTAGAATTTTTTCTAGCCTCCGGCAATTGGAGGATGTGCCCGTCGAACCCCCCCTGAAATTATTGGCTGGCTACGGCCTTGGCTGTACTAGGTTGAGGTAAGCTCAGAGTCGTGTTCTGTGTTATACACATATATTATGAAAATGCACGTTAAATAGTCTATAGCACACATACTAAAGCATCAAAATTTAATGATTTTATCGTAATTTATTGTATAACTATCCATGGAATGTAAAAGGTAACTTACAAACATTACCAAATTAGGAACTGTATGTAGTATATACAGTATTCTATGTTATTGAAATATTTTATAGTTAAACGTTAAACTTGGTACTAAAATACAATAATACTATCGTTGCTATATTTATTATATATATATATGTATGGAGTGTTTAATGTGCATTTTCTTAATATAGGTGTACAACAGAACTCGACTAAGAGCTTAAACTCAACCGATTATAGCATATCTAAAACAAAAGAATCAACCATGGAATAATGCGTTCTAATGTAGCCAATGGGACAAAACTCTGCATGAACTATAAACTATCTATATACAGAGAATTAAATAGCCAAAGCTATTATTTATGCTTTTAGTGAGGATTACTTCATTTAGATATTGTATTCTGAAAATTGAAAAATGTACACCTGGACACGGGAATCTAACCCGGGACCTTTGGCTTAGTACGCCAATGCTCTAACCACTGAGCTATCCAGGATTCGTTCCGTGTTCAGGGTCATTCTTCATTCATATTTTAAGGCAGAGCCTATGTTGGACGTGCGGAAATCGTCGGCTACAAGTATGTGATTATATTAATATCACCAGCTATCAGATAACGCAGCCATCTTCGACTCAGTAGTTGGCTTATTGCTGCCATTTGTATAATTATTATAATTATACGGGATTGCATATTAAGAATTAAATAACCAAAGCTATTATTTATGCTTTATACTGAGTCGATAGATGGCTGCGTTATCTGATAGCTCGTGATATTAATATAATCACATACTTGTAGCCGACGATTTCCGCACGTCCATCATATGCTCTGCCTTAAAATATGAATGAAGAATTACCCTGAGCACGGGACGAATCCTGGATAGCTCAGTGGTTAGAGCATTGGCGTACTAAGCCAAAGGTCCCGGGTTCGATTCCCATGTCCAGGTGTCATTTTTCAATTTTCAGAATATCTATATACAGCTGGGGATCAAACTAGTGTAAAGTGGACTCATAGCAAAGCTCTTTAACCACTTGACTAAGAAACAGGTTCTTTATTATTATTTAGTTATACGTCTAACATAAGAACTAATAACGCATTAATGACTTAATTAAAGATATATAGACTGATAGAGTGAATGATATAAAATGCACTCGCACTAATATGGAGGGTAGACGGAAAAGCCACAGTTAAAATCTCATTTATAAATCCATTCCTAGTACACATGGACGAGATTCGAACAGCATTCAAATGGATTAGCAAAACCGCTTGGCCACAGCTACAACTCTCTATTAATTAAAGTACCATAATAGCCGCAACATCAGCTGTCCTTTGGTCAATTTTTAATTCGCATGTATCACGAACTGATACGTGATGACTGTATACAGGATCAGTCCTGTTAGCTGAAACAAATTCAATCAAGTGAAAAATTACTACACGGATACGGGAATCAAACACTGGCTAACACGAGGGGCCGTCCTTAAATTTACGTAAGGCTTTTTTCCCCATGTTTTTAAACCCCCTTACCTCCACGTAGGGGATCGTTACATTTTCTGTTACTTGTCCCTTTCTATCTTACGTATTTTTGATATGATTTGGTAAATTAAAATATTTTAATCGCTTGATTATTTTTAGACATAAGGATTGATAATAAATAAAGTGAGGGATTTAAAATTTTAGAATACTTAACTACAGTAAAATTAGGTGTAACACATAAGTAAATTAAATATAAGTGAAATGTTATAATTAGCTAAGAGAATTACCCAGCGTTGCCCAGGGTAACGACACAATGGATTGCTTGGTTACTCGGGCAAATATTTTATTGAATTCAAACAAACAGAAAAAAACTCTTCGTTTTATTTCTTCAGATTCAGTTTTTAGTTTATTAAAAAAAATCTAGCCCAAATTTTAAAATTCTGGTTTGGAGGTGCACACGTTCGTGATCAGTGGCTACTAATTTTTAAATTTCAGACCTCTGCGTGCGGTAGATATTGCTCAACACTAATGACAGACACACAAATTCTTCATTTTATCAATATAGATAGATAGATTTATTTTCTGAAAATATTTTTTAAATTCTGCCTTACTATAAACATTAATAAAAAAAACCTTTTTAAGATGGATTATGACCCTCCCAGCCTCCTTATAAGAAATCGTAAGAACATACTAACCAACCTCCCCCAAAAACCTTTATATAATTTAAGGACAGCCCTCAACTAGACTCACTACAACGGGTGGAAGATGGCTCTAGAAACTAGACGAATCAGGATGTCTTAGGAGTGTTCTAAACCAAAAGATTACGAGTTCGATTCTCCTGTCCTGACTGAAATTTTTCACTTTTTTTTTTAATTTAGCACCACGCATTACTAACCGTTCGGGTTATACGCTTTCACTTAGTTGAATGTTTTAGTTTTTAATAATAAAGTTGGCTAATGCTTCTACTAAAATATATTTTATTTTACGTTTTTAAGTAAATTAATTCTTTTGATCTATGTGCTAATGCTATCGTGATATAGAGCTAGCCCAACCACACCACACCACACTAAACCATTAGTTTTCCACTTACTGGAAAGGAAAAACAAAAAACAAATTATCAACATTTCATTTATTTATATTCATTTAGCTGATGTATTTAACCTGCACTTCCTGAAACGCCTTATTATATCATCACACGAGAATTTCTACGAGTGAGAGTGAAAGGGCCTACCAATTTTGCCGTTCACAGTAAAAAATATGTTACTGTTACTGTTAATCGAACCATACACCTTTAGATAACCAGGAAGATGCTTTACTGACTTAGATCATCTTTTCAGACAAACAATAGTGCTATTTTTAGAGTTATACGTGACTTACTTTCCCAATAATAGTATAAGAAGAACAAATGAAGAGAAAGGTGAATGCTAAATAAACGCACCAGTTTTTTTGAGGCTGGGATAGAAAAACTACATTGAAAATTAAAGCGTGAGAACCCCCGACCCCACTTATTCCGAATACAATACATCCGGTTAGAATTTTTATCTAATACTTATTTCCTGTGTCAGAGCTGAGCACATCCGTCGAGCTCACTGCTTCTTGCTTACCGGTAAAATATTCATTTAAAAACATAATTTGCGGTATTTAACGTAAGCTTTCCAATCAGACTGTTTATATCAGCACACGATTCGTAAGCTAACTTAAATTTAGAGCAAACACAACATCCAGACCCCCGGCCGTTAAGGTGGGGATGTAGGGAACGTAGTATAAGGGCAGTGTATTTGCAATTTTTATATAAAAACTTTTTTTTATCAAAATAAATTTAAAAAAATTTAAATCAAAAATGTCTCCAGTAGCAACATAAAGTTAAAGATATTAATAATTCTTGAATATCTGTCATGGTCATAGCGGCATTAAATGAGATTTTTTTTTAATTAAGAGAAAAAGTTGTTATTAAATTCCAGGACATCCTCGACAGATATTTAGCAACTGTTGAAGTCATCATGTGAAGAAAATTAAATTCTATGTTTGTACTGAGGCAATATTTGAATTATTTTTGTCAAGAAATGTTTTGACATAAAAACTGCAAAAGCACTGTTCCTTTCTCACCTTCCTTACATCCTCACCTTAACATTATCCTAGTTAACATATTGATGCTGAAACATTGAAGTTTGAACATTACGACTCTACAAACTTCGTATTCCTTGGCTTCTTTACCTCTTTACTTCTTCTTCTTCTACTACTACTACTACTACTACTACTACTACTACTTACTACTACTACTACTACTACTACTACTACCACTACTACTACTACTACTACCACTACTACTACTACTACTACTACTACTACCACCACCACCATCACCACCACCACCACTACTACTACTACTACTACTACTACCACTACTACTACTACCACCACCACTACTACTACTACCACTACTACTACCACTACTACTACTACTACTACTACTACTACTACTACTACTACCACTACTACTACTACCACCACCACCACCACTACTACTACTACTACTTACTACTACTACCACTACTACTACTACCACTACTACTACTACTACTACTACTACCACTACTACTACTACTACTACTACCACCACCACCACTACTACTACTACTACTACTACCACTACTACTACTACCACTACTACTACTTCCACTACTACTACTACTACTACTACTACCACCACCACCACTACTACTACTACTACTACCACTACTACTACTACCACTACTACCACTACTACTACTACTACTACTACCACTACTTCTACTACTACTAACAAAGTCACACAACTTCAACATAATTGCAATACGCAATTAGACAAAACAAATAATCGAAACGATTACCAAATTCAAAGTATGCTTATACCTAGGGGTACATGTTCCAAAATAAAATACATTAATGATAAATTAGATATAAATAAAAGCCAGGGAATAGATAGAATCAGAAATAAAGACTTGAAAACCATCAACGGTCAAATTACCCCGTTGATAATAACACTAATTAATTTAAGTATACAACATGGTGTAATGCCGAAAAAACTTAAAATCACAATTATTAGACCAATTTATAAAAAAAAAGGAAGCACTTAAATTATGTAAATTACTGACCTATAGCAATCTTACCAATTTTAGACAAAATATTGGAAAAATACGTTGCCAAATACTTGATAAATGATTTAGATAAATATAAAATAATTGACCAAAAACAATACGGATTCCAAAAAACAAAGGTACGGAAATATTTTTACACACTTTTACTAATCAAATGCTAGAGAAATTAAACGAAAACAAACACATAACTATAGCATTTCCAGACATGTCGAAAGCGTTTGATACGTTGGAGATTTTACTAGAATCACTTTATAAAATTGATATCAGAAGTAATATTTATGAATGATTTAAAGATTACTTAACAAGTAGGAAAATAATAGTTAGAATAAATAATATAGAAAACGAAGAAGTGTGTATAAATATCGGAGAACCACAAGGCTCTATTCTCGGGCCAATGCTATACTTAATCTATACAAGAACAATGTCAAACTGTATAGAGAACTGCGGTATATTTATGTATGCTGACGACACAATGCTGTATGCGGCGCACTAAAATGTAGATAGAGCTAAACAAATGTTGCAGGAAGATTTTAATAAGATATAAAACTGGACTCACGATGATAAATTAATAATCAACATTAAAAAACAGCAACCAATGCATATCAGACTACCGCATGTTATAAAGTATAAATTAGATATAAAAGGTCACTGCTTAGATTATTTACATAATATAAAGCCGTGTAATTGTTTAACATTTACGCAAGTTGAGACATATAACTATCTTGGGCTAATGATTGATTCTTATATGAAATGAGATACTCACATAGACATAATGACTAGGAAGCTAAGAACGGGAATGGTTAATATATGTATACTAAAACAATAGGTTACATTTGATATTCTAAAAATAGTGTAATAGCTAATCAAATCACGTCTAGGCTATGGTATTACTTCCTGGGGAAAGAAAAGTAATCTATATTTAAATCAATTAAGAAATATTCAAATTAAAGTTCTTAAAATAATGAGCGAAAACAACAATAGTACCAAAGTCATGAGTAAGGAGTGGAAACCATTGACAGTAAACAACACGTATAACTATAAAATAATAATTCAGTACTACTACTCAGAAACATATAAAGTAAGAAAGGCTCATAGTCACAATACCAGAAAATGACAGTACAAAATAACTTTATATATAAATAAATAGGAAAAACAACACATGAAAATAATAAAACCAACCCTTTTTAACATGATACCGGATACTATTTTGGGAATAGATAAAATATCAAACGTTAAAAGAGAAATAAAAAACTGGCTAATTGGCTTACAGACTTAATGAAATTATAATACTAGATTGACTAATATGACAAATAAGCTGTGAAATCGATTCGAGACTGGTTTTTGGAATATTAAATAAAATATAAAATGTAATAAATAGATTTAAGGAACTAAATTAAGTATTAGAATTATGTTAGTTGTAAGAATCGACTTAAAGGAATTAAATGTATATATTATATATGTATACTATTACATATATGTATGACATTTATGGTGAGGCACCAGCTGACAAGCACTTTGTGCTTAGCTGGACCATGTTTATTGATTAAAAATAGCTACTCCTGATACAGTAAAAAAACAAACTACTACTACTACTACTGATACTGCTGCTACTACTACTACTACTACTACTACTATTACTTTAATACTACAAATAATAATAATGATAATGATTGAAAATTATTCGTTTGAAAATTTTTCCGGAAAAAATCAAGGGAAAATTTCCCTGTAAATAATTAAGGAAACTTTTTTCAAAACGGAGAATGTTCCTATTCACATCTATAACTGGGGGTGGTTTCCTTATGGTTATTTATCATTGTTTTTTTCCCATCTTCTCTCCACGCTACTTCAGGCGCAACTTCCTATGAATTACCTTCCTCATCTTTAGAGACTCTGATCTGTGGTATATAAAATTATTGGATTTCGATAGATAAAAGATGAATTTAAGCAAATAAAAAAAAGTGTTCTCAGTAAAAATTACAAAAAAGAGTCCTCATGTTCTTGGAATAGTACCATGAATATAAACTTAAGGTTAAAGTTCTGCTTCTTAAATATTGGCCTTTGATCACAATGTCTGTCATATTAGCCACTCTGAACACTACCAATGTTCTTTGATGGAGGGAAATAAGTTTTCCGAGCTGGAAATCTGTATTAATTGTTATAAGAATGCTCCTGGTATTATATTTTTTCTGCTAATTTCAGGCAACACCAACAAAGAGCGATGACGTCTGCTACATAAAAAATATGTATATTTTGATTTTATTAATTTGCGTTTAAATAAACAAAATTAAACATTAATCGCATTTAAATGCTCAATTTGACAATTTCGCGAAAGGATTGTATTTCCATTTACTTCCTGTATGTATCATACATTCAAATATTATATAATTAACTTAAAGTATGTGTTGATAGTCATTTTAGTTTAGAGTTCGTAAAAAGATGGTTCGCAAAATTTCGATGTGTCTTCTCATCCCTGGTCCTCACACTAATCCGTTGATAGCCTTAGGGTTGAACGAAATATTAATATTACTAATATTTTTGGTGTGATACGTCTTACTACCCGCTAGGGCTAGCCGTATATTCCCAATAAATGGGGGTGGGGACGAGGAAAGTATAACTTTAGAGTAAATATACCTGTATTTTCGTGAAGGGAGAGCGTAAAATCATTTCATAAATACCAACCTTACAAGACCCATCCGGGATTACAATCCCTCCCCATCAGAGGCAATCAATTATATTGTGAGAGTGATGCATTAGACCATGCGATCATCATTAAGGGTAGTAATAATAATAAAGGTAAGGTTATCCAGCGTATGATTGGTGGTAAATGACATCAGAAGATTTGTATTGCAAACATTGGTTGAAAGTAACTGGTGTTAACCTATTCGGAAATACTAGTAATATTATATTCTTAATCAAAAGTTTTATCAAGCGTTTCTAATAATACTTATATGCACCACCCGAAGTCGAACCAGGGCTCGCTAGGACTGTGGTTGCCCACTTTATCTGCTTAGTGATAGATAAGGACAATGGCCAAACACGGTAAAGTGCTAACCCTCACTCCATGTTGTATTTTACAGGTTTGAACACTGGTTGAAGTGTTTAAAGGAAAGTTTATAGGGTAGTATTTTAGTGGTTTGGAGTCAACTATTCTAAAAAGGTTTCAAGCACTAGAAATATTTTTCTTATCCTCCGTGGTCCACTTTAGGGCTATACGAGGTAGGGGTAGTGATGAGGATGGTGCAATTCATAGTAAATGTACCCGCGTTTGCGTGAAATGAAAGCGGGAAAATAATTCGGGAAAAATGCCTTATTACACCTGACAGGGATTCGAACTCTACCTTCCTTCTCGCACCATTGACAAATTGAGCCAGATGAAAATGTCACCTTTACTCGCGTTTTTATCGGTGTGTGTTTGAAGTGTGTTAGATGACTGAAGGGGCAAACACATATCCGTCCTGTCTTATGATAATCATAATGCATTTGATCTTCTAGTCTTTCTTATGTGACAATCTTCCCATGAGTGCTTTTTTTAAATGTCTTATAAAACACTTATCAGCTAACTACTCTATATTTTATTGCTTTACTCAGTAATTTGAGTCATTTCTTATTTTTATCTCATCCCATCTTTGATATCTCACAGATAATATTAATTGTAAACTAATTGCTGCCAAGATTTTTTTTTACAAAGGTGGGGACTATTTTATGAGTTAATAGTAGCCCCTTTGTCAAGCATCATTTTTACTAGTCAAAAAGAGGCATTACTTATATACCTTTTTACAAGACCCATGATAAATTATTTCTTAGCTCAATTTAATCAAATTTCCCGGATAATGTGAGACGAGATAGCGAGAAGAAGTAGCCAAGGGGGTAAGGAACCACCTAGGTGATGGGCTAATTACCAAAAAGTTCCATATAATCATGGTCAAGAACCCTCTTTTTAAAAAAAACTGGATTAAAAGGTTCAAGAAAGATACGAAACCTCTACGGAACACTTAAAATAGTAAAGAATAAAAAAGGAAAAGAAAAAAAACATGATCTGAATACACCTTAAAAGAGGGCAGAATATAAGTCGACGGTGAAGATGACGTATTAATATACCTTTTAAGGGCGTTTTCAACCCTTATAAATTTAAGTTAAAATCAGGTTTTAAAAAAAATATCTACGGACAAGGTAATTATTAAATGTTCGTCCAGGGCGCGTCCGTCTACTCACTAAACCTGTACGATTGTTATAGGGCATAATTTACTAGTAGTAAGGGGCAAGTCAGGGTCATAAAAATAAGAGTTGAATGCCGAGTCCACCTGTCCATCATGTTAACAGCTTGTTAAGAAACATTTTTGGGTAAATTGGCAAATCAGATATATCTAAATCATATCTTTTATGAGACACACGTATGATAGTTTTTTGTTTTTGATTGTATAAGTAATAAAACCAAAGAGATAAAATATACCTGTTTTACCAGACTGCTTTCAAAACTATTTTCCTAACAAACTATATGTATTTTAAGTTTTTACTCCCGTATTGTGAATTATTGTAACTTCGAAGAAAATATTTTCAAAAATGGGTTTTGAGTAAACTAACATTACGTATGTTTTCCTCATAAAAACAAACACGTCATTCTGTTAATCACAATAACACTTTTTATTCTTAAATTTTAAAACAAAATGTTCAAATATATTTTTAAAAAACTCAAATTTTCATAAATAAACTACCCTAAAGTTATTTGTAAAGATAAAAACGTATTCTTACTTATCTTAAAAAAACTGTTCCCAGAGTCCCATTTTGAATTCAATCTTCAAGGTCAATTTTTTAAAAAATCTATAATTTATCATAAGTAAACTACCCTTGAAATAATTTATTTTTGATAAATAAAGATATATATATTATTATTGAAAATGCAAAAATGTCCCTCGATATTTATTTTCAACCAAATATTTAAAGCTAGTTTCAAAAAAAATCATTTTTTCGGAAAACAAATCTATATATAACTCTTTATTAAGCAAACAAAGTAAGAGATACCCATGTTGAACTAAATCTTATAAACTTTTTTTTATATTCAAATTAAAAACGTCATCAGAACTACCCATAACAGAATTTTCCGACCAAAAACAAGTATACAGCTTTATTTGTCATGTTCATGTGAAACACTCTCCAGATATACATTTTAAGCAAACTCATTATAACCATTTTAAAAATAATTCTAATTTTTAGAAATCATTAATCAGTCAACAAGTCTTTATCTAATTTCTACCCAAAACCAATAAAACGGCTATTGGTCATGTCACTCACAAGATACCCATTTAGAACTAAATCGTTTTAACCATTTTTTAATATTTCAATTTTAAAAAAAAGCTGTAATCAGGAAACTACCCATAAGTGTGTTTTTATCCAAAACCAAGTAAACAGTTATTTGTAATGTTCAACAATTCCAAGATATCCGTTTGAAACTAACTCGCTAGGACTATTTCCAGATTTTGAAAAAGAAAATTTTTCAGTAAACCACCCTTCAATGAGTTTTGGCCCAAAAAACAACTATTCAGTATTATTTGCCATGTCAAACAAATCCTAGATACGCATTTTAAATACAATATTTAGGCCTAGAGCAATTTTTGAAAATTTTGTAGTTAAAAAAATCTACTCATCGGTAAACTACCCTTAATTTAAGGGCTAAAATAAAGAAAAACATTTTGAGATGTAGCCCTATATAATCTAAATATCAAGTTTCAATAAAATTCATAAAATTGTTTTGAATCCGTGACCACGAAAAGACTGACAGACGGGGGACAGACAGAATTGTAAAATCAACTTTTTTGGATTCGTGTGCCCATAAAATGTAAATGTAAGTATTTGTCATAATCTCGAGATTTTTTTTTTACAATCACGATGGTATGAGAGAGTAAAAAGTATGCCAAAGAGAATTAAAACCAAATATTTAATTTAGTTTTTTTAATTATGCATCAACCTATTAATTATAATTATTTTGCCATGTAATATTTTATGCGTTAATAATAAGCAACAACGAGCGTAGTTATAAATATTTTGAGTATATTTAACTTAAAAATAATCCATTGAAATAATTATAAAAATTAAGACAAATGGTTCGTAGATATTTTATCAAGTAACTCAAACTTTAACAAATCGACAAGTTTTGTACACCCCGATTTTTCTGTAAATATACGTAAATTTGGAGCACCTTCTAGAAAATACAAACACATATTTTAATGTCAACGTTGGTATTGTCATTGATCTTACTATATTATGAGTGTTATTTTATTGATATCGATAATATCTATCAAACGTGACCGTTGAAGATCACATGACCAAACATATGAATACATGAAAGGAAAGTAGACCTAGTAATGTTCCATAGATATAAGATAATTTAATTGACAATCAAATTGAGGTAAACTTTTCAAACTGTACGTAAATTTGATGGTAAGTAATGATATATTTTGAGCAACAATTTTTTCATCATGATTATAGCTATGATATTTCTCGCCTATGTGTTTTAGTGTGCAGAGTTACTAGTTACAGATCCAGAGGTTCCGGGTTTAATACCCGGTGTTTACAGGATTTATGTGAAGCAGTGGGTCTGTAACGGGGTCAACTCAGCCTCACGAGGACAAATGAGGAGCTACTTGAATGAAAAAGTGGGAGCTCTGGTCTATAAAACTGAGTTTAATGGCCGGAGGATTTATTGTGCTGACCTTATTCCACCGTGTAACCGAAAAGTGTTGCACTATCTTCGCCAACAGAAGGCGGCCTCTAGCTCGGTTTGGATGGATTACGGGCTAACACCATGGAGTTTTTTATGTTACAATTTTTAAAAAGGTCGTCATGGATTTGTTGAAATAGTTAACCTTATCTGCAACAATATACAAAAGTGTAAGCGTCTGGAATTCGAATGTTTAAATCCGGGACGCAAACTACGGCCTGAGGGCTAAATACTGCCCAAAGGTGTGTTCAATCCGGCCTGCGGGATATAATTTAAATGTGTTGCTTTGTGAAGCTTTTAAATATAACACAGCTATATTGCTATAAAAGCATGCTATTATCAACATTTCCCATCTTTGTAAATCACATCCAAAAATATATATAAGTGTTTTCATCTTCATATTCATGCGAACGTGCTTTCAACCAAGAAACTTAGGAAATAATAGTCTTCTAAATTAACTTACTGATGAGCCTCTGCCTTCTCTCTAGAGAATCATCTCACAGTTTCACTCGTCTCACACTCCAACATATAACTCTTCTGAACGAACTTAAAAATATACCAAACCACTGGGGTATGTATATTTATTATGCATTCTCAATGTATTAAACCTATTCATGCAAGTCTATTATGTATATTTATAATTTTTGTTTTAAATTAAATTCAAAGAAAAATGAATGAATAAAAGTTTTTGACCCACCTTTTTCCTTTAACCTCTCAGGGGAAATGTTTGTACAGTAATGAGCTATTTCCTATCAATTTAGATTCAATAGTAAATATATACCTTTTTTATAGGTCAAAATTTATAAATGAGGGTTTAATAACAAATCGATTACCTGAAAATATGCAACCCCTAATAAAATGTTGAAAATTTTAACCAGAAGTCGAAATTTATTACGAGTTGTTGACCCTTGTGGAACCAATATCGATATTTTTTATTGGTCCAAATATACAAATGAGGACTTTAATTCTTTAAAAATAAAATTATAAAATTAAAAACTGGGAATAAAAAAAGGTTTTACACAAGTATAGTGCAATTTATGCTTAGGTTTGCTAGTGTATATTATTTCGTTTCACACATATTACGAGTTTTGAGTAAATATCTCCATTTTTAAACAATAGAGCGATTTTAAATATAACACAGCTATATTGCTATAAAAGCATGCTATTATCAACATTTCCCATCTTTGTAAATCACATCCAAAAATATATATAAGTGTTTTCATCTTCATATTCATGCGAACGTGCTTTCAACCAAGAAACTTAGGAAATAATAGTCTTCTAAATTAACTTACTGATGAGCCTCTGCCTTCTCTCTAGAGAATCATCTCACAGTTTCACTCGTCTCACACTCCAACATATAACTCTTCTGAACGAACTTAAAAATATACCAAACCACTGGGGTATGTATATTTATTATGCATTCTCAATGTATTAAACCTATTCATGCAAGTCTATTATGTATATTTATAATTTTTGTTTTAAATTAAATTCAAAGAAAAATGAATGAATAAAAGTTTTTGACCCACCTTTTTCCTTTAACCTCTCAGGGGAAATGTTTGTACAGTAATGAGCTATTTCCTATCAATTTAGATTCAATAGTAAATATATACCTTTTTTATAGGTCAAAATTTATAAATGAGGGTTTAATAACAAATCGATTACCTGAAAATATGCAACCCCTAATAAAATGTTGAAAATTTTAACCAGAAGTCGAAATTTATTACGAGTTGTTGACCCTTGTGGAACCAATATCGATATTTTTTATTGGTCCAAATATACAAATGAGGACTTTAATTCTTTAAAAATAAAATTATAAAATTAAAAACTGGGAATAAAAAAAGGTTTTACACAAGTATAGTGCAATTTATGCTTAGGTTTGCTAGTGTATATTATTTCGTTTCACACATATTACGAGTTTTGAGTAAATATCTCCATTTTTAAACAATAGAGCGAGAAATGCTGTGCGGAGTTCCGTTCTTTTTTTTTCTTTTTTATTTGGGCTTCCTGTAAATAAGTTTGCACATCCCTGGTCTAGAGTCATAGGACGAACAAAATACACCTGTATTAAATTTCTAGGCATCACCTGGTCTCGAGTCAAGGCACCCTACACCTTTAATGACCCTCTCCAACCACTTAGCCTCGGAGCCGGCTTAATTTAGAAACAAAGTGTGCGGTTTATGTCTTTCTTGGAAGACCCATCTTCTTTGGGATGCACCCCGCTTCACACTGTCCGCCCCTT
Organism: Timema bartmani; assembly: GCA_902151455.1. NCBI lineage: Eukaryota > Metazoa > Arthropoda > Insecta > Phasmatodea > Timematidae > Timema > Timema bartmani. The sequence continues at coordinate 89,400 of CABFWB010000157.1, read as the reverse complement.
TTATCACTTCTACCCCCTAAACCTTGTCTAACTTGACATCGCTTTCAATTAGGGTTGTACAAGCACTGGTGCGCAGGCGTAACGTGACCCGCCAACTATTCATTGGGTCTGGTATGCCTCACTTTCCTAAACATTTGAGTACGGCTAAGTGAGAGTTTTCCAACCACGCTACTTTCTTTTATTTCTTTTTGTTAGCACCACGTCTTACTACCCATTTGGGTTATACGCCTGTGTAAGATTATGTTAATGAGCTAAGGATAAGTAAGGTTCAATTTTAGTGGAAGTGTACCCACATTTGCGTGGAGGAAGAGTGAAAAACCATTTAGGGAAAACCACCCTCGTTTCACCTGACTGGGATTCGAGCCCCGATATCCCTGTCATCGGTAGTCTAGTATATAGTGAGAGTGTCGCCTTAAACCATGCGACCACTCAGCCATGATATTAGTTTATTAATGTCCGGACCTAGGTTTTCAATGGGGAACCCATTCGTTTTCTGATAGGGGACGGATTTACTAACCAACAAGCTATTTGATTAAAAATAAATCTGCTATTTATTCGTAAAACTATTTATCGTTTCTTACCTTCTCCTCCCCCGTTATACAAATCTACTTTTGGCAACATATGCTAAATGGAGAAATAAATTAAACACACATTTAATGTGGGTTTTTACGGTGGTAAAGTTTTCAAGACCCTGGTTTAGATCAACACCACTACCCTGTTATTTTGGGGGTAGGGCCCTACTAACAAGCCATCCTCTCTTCCCCCTATTCTTGAATAAAAATCCCAGCCTCTGCTAAGTATGTGCTGAACACTATCTTAATATACATCTTTATCTAGATTGTTGATGAACCTAGCTGGGTTTTTAATTATAACTGTGAACGTGCACTTTTCTAATCTAAGGTTAGTTCAAAGATTTCGTAGATAGCCTTAATATATATATTTAACCCAAATAACCAACCTCCACAGTCAGGAATTTAAAATATGGTTATTATAAACAGTTAGCTTCTCATTCGCTGATAGCACAGGCGTATTTAGGAGGGTTGAAAGTCATCACAAATTATGATCTTCATTTTTATAAATTCAGACGTAAATAGGCCAAAATTAAAAAAAAAATAGATATTACACAATTATTTCACGAACATATTATAATTTGTTTTTAATAGTTTTGATCCAACACCTTAGCCCAGTTGGTATCGTGTCTGTCAACTGGGCCAAGGGTCCCGGGTTCGATTCCTGGCATAGCTTAAAAAAATATTATTGGTGAAATGTGGGTTTCCCCTTTCACAGTGATGAATTAATGTTGTGTCTGTTCTAGATTTAAGTTATTTTGTAATTCATGTGGTAATATAATCCATTTGGTTCAGAAAGTACACCTTAAATACCTCAAATAAACGAAATGAAAAAAAGTTTTGTTCTCATTAAAGATTGAAAGAAATTACCTAATTTGTTTTAAAGTATGGATATTTTTGATTTTTTTATGTAGACAGATAAATTTAGTACTATTATTTTGGTTTTTTAATTTATTTATGCTATAAAATGGATTTTTAAGAGATAACCTGCAAAAATGAAGATTTTCAAACGACGAGACATTCATTCATAGCACCAATCATGGGACTTTCATATTATCTAAAGTGACTAAGATTTACAACATTAATAGTTTAAGTGATAGTGAAAACAAGAGTCTCTTCTTGTAACAGGTGTGATATATATAACAGCTGATTTTAAAAATAAATTCGTCGTTTTTCAAACATTTAAAAATAAAGTATTATTACGTAAAATTGAACGATAGTAGCTATTAAGGCCCTTGGCCCTGTCGAGTGCAAGTCTAAAACCTATTTTATGAGATGGCGGGCGGGAGGGTGAAAGGTATGGCGTGGCTTCACAACCAACCGGTAGATGGTGCTAGCTACCGGACAGGTTTTGCGGGAAAATTAAAAGTTTGGAAATAACAGTTTTCTCGAGAATGAGTTATGTTAATATTTTCAACACCCCCTCTAAGATAATGTATCAATGTTTATTAATTGTTACATTTTCTTATTTTTTGTTATGAAGCTGGCAGTTTTCTATTGAAAAGTGTCAATTTTTATCGATATTTGATCAATGTTAAAATTATAGAGGAGGTGTGCACATAAAAAAGTATAACTTAATCAACATGCTTCTGTTCTTGAACAAACCGTTAAACACTTTAATTTATTACAAATTGTTTTTGATTTACGAAAACCCCAAGGGGTTGGTGTATGTCCTTTTTATTTATTATCATGTTACATTTTTATTTATTGTCAATTTATGGTTGTTGAAAATTAATAAAACTGATGAAAAAAAAGAAAGAAAGAACAAACCGTTTCCGAAAATAAAATTGCAAAACAATAAACATTCTTGAAGATAACCGTTTGTTCCCATGGCTCTTCATTTCCACATCAAATGAAAAGGGCCAATCGCCTTAATTATGTTACATAAAATTACTACTACTTGATAGTTTCAATTCTAGCTCAAATCATTAATTTAATAACACTTTTTTTTCTTCTTATTGTTTAACGTAAAGTCTGAAGGCAACTGTTAGTGAACAATAAGCTAATAAATGTGTAAAAGGTTTACCATATCTTTACACTTTAGATGGTAAACGCAAGTGTGTTTGAATTTTGTTACTAGGGAACCCAGTAAAAGATGCTTTCATTTACCAACTTATAGTTTTAAAAGTTTTTATAAACGAATTATATTCATACTAGTGTAATCTGTAAACTCCATGGCATCAGACCAAAATCGAGATATACCGACCGAGCGACCGCCGTCAGTTGGCGATGATAGTGCCAACTTTTAGGAATAGAGAGTGTTATGTGGTCAGTACAAAGAATCTTCCGGCTGTTAATTTCAGTTATTTTTAGACCGGAGCCATTAAGTTTTTATTCAAGTAGCTCCTCATTTGTCCTCATGAGGCTGAGTTGACCCCGTTCTAAACCCACTGCTTCACATAAAAAATCTGAAAGCACCGGGGATCGAACCTGGTTCATCTGGATCTGTAGCCAGACATTCATTATTACTTTAACATAGACAACTATAGATTTTTTCATCACTTGCATGACAAAATGATTCACCTCAATTACCAAATACCTAGTTAACTAGTCGGCATCTACTTAGGTCTAAGGCATCACTGGCGGATAGATAAGAGTTCTAATCCTTGACAAGTGTACTAAATGTTTTTCCTTAAATGATTTTCCGGTTTATTTCTAAGAAAATACGGGTACATTTCCTATAAATTCTACTTTTATCACCTATATCCCACTAGAGTGAATATTTGGATAAATAAAATGTTTAGTAAGACACGTCACAAATTAAAAAAAACTCGTATCGAGGTGGAAAAATCGCCCAAGTCAGCTTTCTTGCCTGTCCAAGTGACAGAGTTTGTAGTCAATCCCAGCGGTAGTTGAGACTTAAGCGATTTTTGTGCAAAACTATCATTCAAGATCAATGTTTGATGTTATGAGAAAGGCATTTAGAAGTACAGTACATATGTGAAAGAGTTGAAGCACCAGAAATCAGCTAACCAAGGAAGCTCGTATCATTTTTAGAAAGAGATATACTATTTTTGTAAATCATCATTTATTTTTATTAAAACTAGATTATTATTCTAATAAAATAATTTTTTCCGTAATCCTCTTCTTACCTACCAACCGTTCTGACCATTAATAGCCTTACATGATGAGGTAATGAAGAGTAAGGTATAATTTAAAGAGAGTGTCTCGCATTTGCCATTTATTAAAATTCTTTTCTGTACACCCGGCCGGAATTTGGTTCTTGAACTCTCGCTCATCATCAAATCAGACAGGAAGATATTGGTGCTTTTCACCAAGTATCCACTGGTGCGAGAAGATATTGGTGCTTTTCACCAAGTATCCACTGGTGCGAGAAGATATTGATGCTTTTCACCAAGTATCCACTGGTGCGAGAATATATTGATGCTTTTCACCAAGTATCCACTGGTGCGAGAAGATATTGATGCTTTTCACCAAGTATCCACTGGTGCGAGAAGATATTGATGCTTT
>CABFWB010000157.1:54840-85327 GCA_902151455.1 Timema bartmani | reverse complement strand
TGCTTTTCACCATAGTATCCACTGGTGCGAGAAGATATTGATGCTTTTCACCAAGTATCCACTGGTGCGAGAAGATATTGATGCTTTTCACCAGGTATCCACTGGTGCGAGAAGATATTGATGCTTTTCACCAAGTATCCACTGGTGCGAGAAGAAATGCTGTTAAAGCTTTGTTTGTGTACTAAGCCAAATAATACTTTTAGTCATACATGAAATTAATTACTTTTAGGTAGAGTAATAAAATTAAATTATGTAATCAAGGGCTATTTAGTGTTTGTGCACCTTATAGCTATTGAACTCATTGACGGGTTTGGTTCGAAATCTGTGTACCAATAGGCCTGGCTTATAACATCATAATTATCTATACAATCCGACATCTCAATCGGTAGCGTATCTGTTTATTGAACTTAGGGTTCCGGGTTCGATTTCCAGCATGACCGAAAAAAATGCATGGGTGAAGTGTGGGCTTACCCTTTCACAGTGGTGAGTTAACGTCTGGGGACTTGACGCTGTGCCTGTGCCTAGTCTTAAGTTAGAGTATAAAACACATATGAAGCTAAGACAGGCCTAGCAAGTCATTAGTGGAAAATATATGGCTTGAATAGAATAGTGACATAGGCCAAAGACTGACAAGATTAGTGGATTTAAAAAGTTATCAAAACACTTTTTTTTTGACCACGTAACTGATATAGGTGACAGAATGAAAAAAAAAAATGCAAAAGTTTGGTATTCAAGAATCAACACAAGGTTCGGCCTTTACTCACCATTAATTTTAATACAGATAGTAAGCATATCAAAACAAATAAATAAGGCTTGATTTATTTTTAAAGATGTAAAAATAGTAGTCAGCTTTTAATTTAAAAAAAAATAATTTTACGTTGTTGCACCCATAGTTTTATTAAATAATTGTTATTTATTTTTATTAATATATCTTAATTGGTGTTTAATTTAACATAAGTTTTAGTTAATATGTGTATATAAAAATGAATTTTTTTACAAAAAAATAAGTTACTATAAATATGTATGTAGCTTAACACAAAGAATAACACAATTATTTCAGGCTGATGATTTTAATGTTAACTATTCGAATGAAAACATATACCTGGGGATATCGCGACATACATCGAATTACGGATGGCCGTGCATGCATTATTCTACAGAAAACTAGGTCTAACTATTTTTACACGTAGAGGCAGCTAACAAAAAAAAAAGGTAATTAGGTCTACGTTTAGGTAAAACAATTGCATGTTTTCTTTTAGAAGTAGCCTATGTTCACAGAAAAAACACGAACAGACTTTAATAATTATCTATACTGGTATGAGTTTATAATTGAAAACAATAACCTTTTTTTATTATTATCAGTTTTTGAAATTTACAAACATGTTAATCTATCTAGATTGTGTTCGTGAATAAACTATTTATTACAAATATACTATGTGTATTTATTTCCATTACTAAAACAATGTATTTGGCGTATCGTGATGTGTTGCACACACAGGGTATGGTGATATAATTTATTTTAACTAGAAATAGATAGTAATATATTCTATTATAGTTTAGTTTTATTAGAACCATTCCATCTTTCTATGTAGATAATAATTTTCAACGCATTTAAATTATTTTATATAAAAATTTATACTATAGAGTAATATATTAACATAAATAATGTAACAAGGCTCAAATATTATTTCTATGATTAATATAAATGCACACAATAATAGGCCTTTATTTGAATGTTTAAACGTATGTAGGTTTAAAAGACTTAATAATTGAAACTTGACATAAAAATATTTTGTTACGTACAGTATTTTAGAAAAAATTATAGTAGATTTGTCGACCTCGATGGTCTTGAGGTAAAATGATCAATTCAGGATCCGATGTTCGTGGGTTCAAACCCAGGTGGAGTCAACGGATTTTCTTTGAGCGGTAAAAATCCGCAGCACAACTTCCTTTGGATGGGGAGTAAAGCCTTTGCTCCAATGTTGATTGTGGCATGTAAAATAATACAAGTAGGTATGTGAAAATACCTTTCCCTGACAAATTGGTAGGCCCTTTCGCTATAACTCATAGATATTCTCAGGTTCTGAAAGTGCGCTAAGTACCTCAAATAATTAAAAATATACATATTATACTAAAATACCGACACCTAGAATTTTTATTATTACTATGTCTTCTGCTTCCTCCTTCAGCCCCCAGAATTTTATTCTTTCCTTCAAGTCATCCAATAATATTAGGGCCTAATAAGTGTAGTATAGCTTTTACAAATATGTGTGTCTGATAAACTACTTCATGTTTATGGCTATTCGATCTAGTTCCTAGAAACAAGTATTCAATTACTTTATTCCTTTTGATGAGTAGGCTACTCAAATACTCAGACACCCACCTCGCAGACATAGTTAGCTAACGCGCTAGTTTCGTGTTGCGCTGGACTGCCTAGGACAGGGAGATCGAGGTTTGAATCCCGCTCAGGCTAACTGGGGGTGTTTTTTTCCTAAATGGTTGTCCACTCTCCCTCCACGCAAATGCGGGTTAATTTAATCTAAATTCAACCTTACCAATTCTTAGCCCATTAGCTTAATTAGTGCATAAGCGTATAACCCAAGCGGGTAGTAAGACGCAGTGAAAAATAAAAAAATATACTCAGACTCTCTTTTATTGAATAACCAACCATTCCCCTACCCCTACGTCTTATTACCCCTCCGAGTTATTCGTATTAAACAACAATGAGATAGGAATGAAGATGATAGAGTTAAAATAAGGTGTACTATCATTTTCGTGGAGCGAGAGAGAGAGAAAAAAAAAGAGAGAAATAATTTAGGAATAACTGTCTCGGTACACCCGATCGGGATTCAAACCCTAACCTTACAATCACCATAAAACTAGCCAAGTCTCACGCCTTTGCCCGCGTGCCCAACAATGCAAGTATAAAATAATACAAACATGTTTATAATATAACGATTTGCGGTACAAATTATTACTAGGTCCCCTAGCTTCCATATAAATATATTTAGATATAAAGCTGCTCAGTAATTATTGGTTAGTTGATGGGTGCCTCCTTCTTGTGTCACTCTCTCAATCAGAGGTTGGCAACATTTTTGGGTACCGATCGACTTAAACATGTATCAAAGGCCCCACGATTACCCATTGATTTTACACTAAACTTTTGCTTTTTATCTTTTATCTATTCCTTTAATTAGATTTTTTCTCATATACTTTTGTACTTATCTTTCTTTTAAAAAAAAATGTATGATGTATGAACCCGAATGTTGATTGGATCCTCAACAGTTCCACCGTCAGCTGTAAAGCCTGGGCAGCACTGAGGGGACGTACTAGGGAAATAAGTGAGGTAGTTTCTCGTTTTCCCTGAGACAGAAGGTACTATCGCACAATACAGTTCCACCGTCAGTTTTAAAGCCTAGGCAGCACTGAAGAGACGTACTAGGGAAATGAGTAAGATAGTTCCCCGTTGATTTCTTCACTGAACCGGAAGGTACTATTGCATTTTAGTCTGCCAAGCGCACCGAAATGCATTCACCAACTGACCCTACAAGCGACACCTTGACTCCATTCAATACAGGGATTGGCTGTATATTGAATGCCATTACTAGTATCGTTCATACCTCTGCCACTTTCATATTGTCAGAACCATAAGTGAGACTAAGACAGATCAATGAAAGTAACAACTTGCTCTAACCCATTCCAGAAGATAGAGTGTATTGTAAATATTATATCTAACCAGAGATTGATCTGGGTTATAGAATAAATAAAATGTACATTTTCATATTAAGCTATTTAAATTGATTATAACATTAATGATTATAGCCGATTAAGATAATTTTGGTCACACTCAAATATTAATTGACAGTAGGCTACTTGATATTATAATATATTTGCGAGTCTAAACGATTCAAATATCGACTTAGAATACGATGTAGTTTTATTACACGATCGACTGAAAATTACCACGAGATCGACCCATCAATCACGATCAACCAGTCGATCACGATTGACAAATTGCTGACCCCTAGACTCAACTGCTGATGACGAGGATATCGGGATTCAAATCCCGGTTGGGTGTATTGAGGGTGGTTTTTTACTAAATGGCTTTCCACTCTCTATCCAATGTGGGTACATTTCTTCTAAATCTAGCCTCCCTCATCCATAAAACATGAGTGTAATTATTTCATGTACGTATAGATCGAATGGGTAGTAAGTTGCACTGATAAAAATAGATAATATAAACCTATACTTTTGGAAAAAATATAACGTATTAATATAAACATGACCTGCTTCGGTGGCCACATGGTATAAGGCGTCACTATCACAGTAGACTAAACTGCTGATGACAGGGAGTTTGGGGTTCGAATCTTGGTCGGGTGTAATGAGGGTGTTTTTTCCTAAATTGTCCTCCACTTTCCCTCCTCGCAAATACGGGTACACTTCCTCTAAATTCCACCTTCCTCAACTCTAACCCATTAGGTTATTAACACATATACGTATAACCTGAACAGGTAGTAAGACGCGGTGCTCTAAATATATATACATACACACATAAATGCGAAGCAACAAAGTGTAAATTATGGCTTCAATACTCTTGAAATAAAAAGCTATCTAATTTATTATGTGTATGTATCAAAGCTTTCACCACAGTACTTAATTATTTTTTCATTAAATGGTTCGTTAATTTAAGCCTATATGAAGTCCACACACAAAAAAAATGAAAGTAGTAATTTACTATTATTGGTGAGGTAAATAGTAATTTTGGACAAATTATTAATTTTCAATTTTCTTCACACTGGCCTACATTAATCTAACATTCAATTAAAATATTCTTTTAAAATGTATATTTTCTTATGTACCCCCTTCCTTTCCTTAAAAAATATTATTGTCTGTGTTATTATAGGTTGATTTTCATCCAGGATACTGAGGATTGATAACCGTCCGTCCGATCTATTAAGGGTGTTTCTATCCACCACTCCCTTGACGGGAAAAAAAATAAATTTACATTCATCTCTATGGAAGTATGCTAGTGCAACAATTTAAAATTCACCCTAATGATGATGGGATAACTTAAATGGCCTATTGTCAGAACACTAATACTGAGTCATAATAATGACACCATTAATAACGTATCTTGTTTAAGTTTTTTGTAAAGTAGATTTAATTAAATGATTTGATTTTATGTTATTATTATTATTATTATTATTATTATTATTATTATTATTATCATCACCGCTTTTTGCTACCCGTTCGGGTTGCACGCACTTATGCTAATGTGTAATGGTTGGGTCATTGTGAGATTAAATGGAGGACCTACAGTTTAACGTGGAATCCGAACCACGGTGGAGGCCTGGCATTCCACACATTCACAAGTTGTGGTTTAATACACGTTTTGTCAGAGGTGAAGGAAGGGTTTGGCAATCAGATAAATCCGTGCCAGGACCGAGGATTGAACCCCGGATCCTCAGCACAGAGGTCTGACACCCTACCCCTTGACCACCAGGTCACCGTTTTTGATTTTATAATTTTAATTGTGATGTCGTTCTATTGAACAACAACAACAACAAAAAGAACTGCATGGCATCAACCTGCAAGCGAGTTATAGCAACCGAATAACCACCACATGTTGGTGAATATAGTTCCAAAATTTGTTTATATAGGGTGTCATGTGGTCAGCACAACGAACCCTCCAGCCACTATTATCGGTTTTTTAGGCCGGAACCACACTGCCATTTCTTAATTCAAGTAATTCCTCATTAATTTTATCCTCACGAGGCTGAGTTGACCCCTTCCCAAACTCACTGCTTCATAGACAAATCTGGAAGTGTTGGGGATAGAAGCCGGGACCTCTGGATCTATAGTCAGGAACTGTGACCACTAGACCACAAAGAAAGCACAAAAGAGTTTCATAGATGCTTTTTCCAATAACCTAAAGGTTATTACTATATCCAGAGCTATTGTCGCTATCGGGAGACCTAGTTCAGATAACGACCTCCATAGCGTTAGAAGGTTTCATAATTCACCCCATAAACGTGTTTTTCTTACTCACATGAGTGTTGTAACGATATTTTAGGTATTTGTGTGAGTTAGTGAGTGCGCACGTCCGTATGTTTAGTTATTAATTGAATTGATCCCCCCCCCCTCCCACCTCTTTTCATAAGTTCCCCCTCGCCATGGTAAATGTGACATGTGACGGTTAAAAGGGAGGAGTGTGAAGAGAAGGAAAAGGGTCAGAGCGAGGCATCACATCCGTTGTGGCCACCCGACTGAGTGCGCTCTTCACCAACAACAAGATGGCTACCTCCGATAAGATGGCCGCCCCCGATATTTACCTTCTGCCCTGCACCGCTAAGTACTCAGGCCATGCGATCACGTGATACACAAAACGAAACCGGAAATTTCATATGTATATATACCGTCTTTTTTTATACATAGATCTATGTGTTTCGCTATCATTCATCCTTTTTAGTTTGTTTGGGTTGTGATGACGCTTTTGCACATTTCGATAAATTATACTCCCATTAGTTGTTTTTTTTTCACTCATATTATTCATTGTTACTTAAGTTTGTTTTATTTATTTTCGCTCTCATAATTTTTTCCTGCAGTTGTATTTATCTTGACAGAACATTTGGTGATAAGAATATTAGTGATCCATAAAGATAAAGACATTACGTTGAACTTCTTTTTCATTATCTTTCATTATTAGGGTAAGAAAACTGTTTATTGCCTCGTAATAGTATAAATGTGTCAAAGTTATCGTTAGTTCATTTGAAATTTTGAATTTAGTCCAAGGTTTAGGCCTATTTGGTGTAGTGTAAGAATTATGTTGATAAACGTTTCTTAGAAATTGATCAAAACCTAGATGGCATAGTAGATTTGGTAATTATTGATTCATCCTCTAAGTATGGAAAAAAATTCATGAACATATTTATTTTTTTCTATGCTCAGACGATAAATTAATAATTAAAAAATGATAATTTAAGCATAAGACCGGAGTTCTTAAAGTCATTTTGCCAAAATATTGAGAGTAGCCATTTTGTTTGGAGTATTTATAAATGTTAAGAAATGAAATTTAATCAAAATCGTTAGAGCCGATTTTGAGAAAATCGATTTTTTCTCTTTTTGACCTTCAGTAAGCTACCCTTAATTTTAGGGATAGATTCCAAAAACCCCTCGGGGCAACCCTATGAAAACCTTAGATACCAAGTTTTAGCCCGATTGGTAAAGTAGTTTAGGCTCTAGTCGGAGGTACAGACAGACAGACGGAAATTCACAAATCACTTTTTCGGATTCAGGGTGTCATGAAACGTCAAGATTCATCAAAACCTCGAGTTCGATTTTTTTGACGATCACCATACTTTCTCTACCTGTAAGATAGAGAGAAAGTAAAAGTCATGAACATATTTATTCTGGAAATGTTGAGTGACAATAAGTGTTATAAATTTAGCGTTCAAATAAATTCAAAAAAAGTTACATTTACATTGCTATAGCTTGATGGGCGTTACGAAAGGCTTTTAATTAAATAGATTAATATCTTTTCTACTGATGGTGAATATTACCAAATGCTAAATATGTTCTCAATCAGCTACATTATATCTCTGTTGAAAACGTCAAACTATGAAATAGTTGGGTAGAATTGTCAGTGTGCATTGGTCGATTCATTAAAAATAATGATCAATTGCTGATTTAAAAAATGAAATGTTTGCAACCATTGGAGAACGAGATTTACTTTATACAATACGCTCAGCCAGAAAGATGTCTCACCTTAATCAATAACACTATGGTCCTATCTGTAAGCTACACCATAGTCTAAGGGGAAAATATCTTTCAGGGTAAACGGATGCTACATACGCGATATCATTTTTAATATGCATTTGCTACTTTTAATGACGGAAGGAAATTATTACTTCAACGTATAAAATTAAACTAATATATTAAGATAATATGATATATTATAAGCACTGGGTTTCACACTAATATTAAAAAGTTATATTAAACATAAGTATTGTAGAGCTACAGTACATTATTTTATTTTATTTTTTAGCACCATGTCTTACTACCTATTCCAGTTATATGCTTGAATGTAGTGATTACGTTAATGGTTTGAGGGATAAGAGGGTTATATTTATAGGAAATGTACTCACATTTGCGTGGAGCTAGAGCGGAATACCATTTTGGAAGACCACCCTCAGTAAACCCGACTGAGATTCGAGCCTCGATCTCCCTGTCATCGGCAGTCTAGTCTACTGCAAGAGTAGCGCGTTAGACCCTGAGGCCACCGAAGCGGGCTACAGTACATTAAACAGTTTAAAACGTGTCGCTTGTCAATTATTTTTTTAAGTAAATAAAATGGAATCAAGTTAAGAACTTTTGTCAGTGAAAGAAAGAGGAAATTATAGGACGTCGCTTACACAAATTTAGCTCCAGCACAGTGTTTTAAAAAAAATTCTATTCCGTAACTGTCGTTTATAAAATTTATGTAAATATGATCAAAATGATTTTGTTTCATTTCTTAAATTATTTATTTCATGTGAGCCATATTTCTCTTTTCTACCCACTTTTTCATGTCGTGGTAGGGCACGCTATCTGTCACTGCTATCAGTGTAATCAGATAGGTGTGTCAATGGCTGGTCATAGGTGATTGGTGGCTTGTCGGGGTGAAGAAGGAAAGGAGGAAGGTGTCTATCAGAAATGTTTTTTCCCCCCTATTCATCGCTCTAATGACAGAACTAGCTATTAGCTAGTGAAACTATCTAGCATAAAGGAAATGAATGACGAAGAGTGAATTACTGAGAAACTATTCATATGGAAAAAGAGAATGAAAGGCCAACTAATGGAATATCCACGCCTTTAATTAAAGTGATTTTAAATCAAATTATTCTAGCCGTTCGTCCATCGTTGCCATTTCCTCAGTCGGTAATGCTTAAGTTTGCCTAAAAACAAGTTAAAGTCACCAAGAGAATCTTGAACAATTATTTACGAACTTTGGAGTCCTTAATCATATTGCAACCTCTTAAGTAAATAGAATAGTTTTTATAGTTTGTAAATTTCTTGTTAAACTTCTTAAACTGTAAATATCAAGAAAAGGGTAAAAATATTGACAAAATGGCATTCATACATTCCAGATTGTACTGAAATGGTTATATTCTATAGGCACGGAATTACACAATAGTATTCCAATAAATATTAACTAAAACAAGTATACCGGATTTTTCTAAACAATTCTTCTTATCAATCTAAGACAAATGCCACTATAGATATTTTAACTTTATTTCTTACACGTGTATAACCTCAATATTGGACAATAAATTTCTAAAATAATAATCAAAACTTAAAAGTTAATAGCTACATTAAATATTGCGTGTGGAAGAATTTCAACGGAAAGGAACTACCTTAACTATTAATTTATATTTTTTATTGCTCTACATCCTATTGCTTGATACTTTGAATTATTGTAACATGAAAAAATTGGTCTTAGAAAAAAGTTACAACCTAATAATGTTAGACCATAACTAAACAATAACCATGAGGTGCAACACCTAAGCAAAGTAATATTTATGCCAATTATTAGTTTCTTACTTGTGGTAATTAATGTGCGTTTTCTGAACCAACTAATTGTAGCAGCACACGACTTACAAAATAATTTAACATTATAACGTAACGCCTAGGCCGATGATAGTCAATTAATTACTGTAAAATAGGAAACCCCAATTTAATTGTCCTGACTATAATCGAACCCGGGATTCTATTCTTAGTGGGCTACTTACTAGAATAAGGAGTCAGACCTAGTTATTAGTAGATGACAAAATAATCTTCTAGTTAGCAAAATTATTCTCCTATAAATCAATCAATTGCAAATTAATTTTCACTACAAGCAAGGAATCGATGGGGAATTGCTCAATAGTAATCAGTTCACCAATAGGTACGGTAAATAGGCATTTGTTTTTCTTAAGAAATTTACTTTCGTGTATAAGTTGCTCAGAATGTTAATAAAAAATATGTTTGGATCTCTTTGAGTTGAGAAATTACGGTGATTTAGTCTCTTCATTTTGTTAGCGATTACAATGCAGTGGTTTTCATATATAAATAAATGTAAAAGTCATTTGGTAACTGGATTTTATCTTTCCAGAAGACAGACCCTTTAGAGTTATGCTCAACTCGCAACTTATCAATATGTTGGGTTGCCTATACTTTCAATAAATAGGATGACAGTGAACACTACCGGGTGGGACTATGTGTGTACAATTCAATTACTGTGCGAGTAATATTAATCTGCCAGTACTACTACTACTACTACTACTACTACTACTACTACTACTACTACTACTACTACTACTACTACTACAAGTACAACAATTACTCTAGGAGTACTATTCTCTAGGCTAAGACATATTTTCCCATTATCGATAATAAGAAATTTGTACTTCACTCTTCTCTACTCCCACCTTCTTTACAGGATTAAAATTTGGGGACTCACTTACACAAACCTTATTAAGCCACTAGTATTATTAATGAAAAAAAATTGTCAGAACTATAAATTTTTCAGATTTAAAAGCACATAGTACACCATTGTTTAGATTACTTGGATTCTTAAATATGAGACAGCTAATTAAATATAAGATGTTAATACTTATGTATGGTATCATACATGGTATAAATACTTCAACTTGCTTAGATTTTAAATATGTTAATCAAAGCTTATCGACCATAAATAAGACCACAAAAAATATAATAGTGCCAAAAGCTAAAAACTAGTTGTTTTATGAAATCAAGCTTTCATTGGAATGGTGCAAAGACTTGGAACTCGTTGGACCAAAATATTAGATATTTATCCAAATTCAAATTTAAATCAGCCTTATATTATATTATTCTTGACGAGCCAGAAGTGAGCTATTAGTATTAGTAGTAGTATTGATAGTAATAATAATAATAATAATCGTCTTAACATGATTAATAGAAATAACATCCCTATGATTTGGTAATACTCGACTACACCATTTGTTTGATAATATTATCTAGTTATAAAGTATATTTTAGTCTAGATGTAACATTCTTCAAATAAAAATACCTCTTGTGTCAGATCAATACTTTATTTATATTGTAAACAGTTTATTTTATGAAACAGACTATCATTAGTTATGTAGTTTATATATTTTAACCTTGTTTATCTACCATTTTACGCCTTCAGCTCTACATTATATACACACATCAAGAGGCGCATTAACCAGATTTTATGTAATGCCTCTAGAATATTAATTATATTGAATTTCTCTAAACTTGAAATTAAAATGTAAATTGTAATAATCTGTAATTCGTGGTATTGGATTGTATTGTATTAATAATAATAATAAACTCTCTCTCTTATATTATTGTGCAAGTACTTTTACTGTGCAAGTAATATTAGTGTGAAAGTACTATTACTGTGCATGTAATATTAGTGTGAAAGTACTATTACTGTGCATGTAATATTATTGTGCAACTATTATTACTGGTTCTAATATTTTATTCACCCCAATAGCATGGATAGGATTATGTAACATCAACATTGCACATCAATACCTCACAATAGTCTCATGTTTGAATAAAGGAAAGAGTTTTCTTACAATAAATGTAAGGCTAAACTTTTCTTATTTCTATATTTCATTGAAACTTATACAAGAATATTAAACAAGAAACTAAATACACACAAACAACATTCAATTAATTAAAGATTTGGAAAAAATTAAATAAAGAAAATGAATATCAACTGTTTGCTACTTACAAAATCTAGTTATTGGAACAGAAATGCTTTTTAAATGAAGTTAGGTCATTAATTTATTTATTAAATATGTTAGATATTGCCTCATACACACCTCGATGGTCACATAATTTAAGGAATCACACTTGTAATAGACTGTATAACCGATGAGTGTTCGAATTCTGACAACGTGTATTGAGGGTAGTTTCCCCCAAATGGTTTTCCACGCGCCTTCCACTAAAATGCAGGTACTGTACATTCTTTTTAAATCATTCCTTCCTCCTTCCTAACACAATAGTGTAGATATGCAAGTATCCTCCATGTTTCACAAAAAACATTGCTTCATCAGGTAGTACAAAGAATGATATTAACTATTTTAGTTCTTTGTAACTTGTTCTCTTGACAGGATCTTGACCCAAAATCTTAGTGGAAAACATTGAAAAACCCATCATTTTGGTTTTAGTAACAGTGAATCCAGAAAGTGGTGGATGTGTTATTCATATTGTACATCAGCTAGAGATAAGCAAATATAATTTGATGTATAGTTTATTAGTTGAAGAGTGTTCATTTACATTATTATTTTAAGCAGTTTCTGTCTCTTCACTACTACTTGATTGGCCAAATGACCACTATGTATCATAAATCATAACATAAAACCCCAACTGGTCCTGTTTGACCGTATTGATGATCTCTCTTTGATTGTCCAACTCTCCTTGATATTCTCTCTTGATCACCTAGCTCTAATCGTCCTATTTGACCTCAAAACCCCTGTTGAAATCCCTGACCTCCCTGCCCTGATTGTCCCATTTGACTTCCAAACCCTGGTTGGGTACTCCGACCTAGCTGCCCTGATTGTCCCATTTGACTTCCAAACCCTGGTTGAAAACCCTGACCTCCCTGCCCTGTTTGTCCCATTTGACTTCCGAACCCTGGTTGGGTACCCCGACCTAGCTGCCCTGATTGTCCCATTTGACTTCCGAACCCTGGTTGGGTACCCTGACCTATCCGCCCTGATTGTCCCATTTGACTTCCGAACCCTGGTTGAAAACCCTGACCTCCCTGCCCTGATTGTCCCATTTGACTTCCGAACCCTGGTTGGGTACTCCGACCTAGCTGCCCTGATTGTCCCATTTGACTTCCGAACCCTGGTTGAGAACCCTGACCTCCCTGCCCTGATTGCCCCATTTGACTTCCGAAACCTGGTTGGGTACCCTGACCTAGCTGCCCTGATTGTCCCATTTGACTTCCAAACCCTGGTTGAAAACCCTGACCTCCCTGCCCTGATTGTCCCATTTGACTTCCGAACCCTGGTTGGGTACCCCGGCCTAGCTGCCCTGATTGTCCCATTTGACTTCCGAACCCTGGTTGGCTACTCTGACCTCCCTGACCTCGTTGTTGCCAAGGTGTTCCCAAGCTCTGGCCTTGTCCTAGTTCACTGTTGTACCGGTACATGTTTGGAAAGGAGCTCCCTTGCTGGGAGTCCCGCCTTTCGGTCATGGGTCGGGAGTCGGTCGTAAGAAACTGAGCGGTCGCATGAGTGATGGCAAGAGCAGCGAGAACAACGGCAACCTGCAACACAGCATTAACACTCGGATCTGTTAGTGAGGAGGACAAGTGTCTGACTGGTGGCAAGGGCAGTGAGAATCCTGAGATTTGCAAGAAAACCTCTTTAAAGGGTTAACCTCACCACTCTTCGACAGTGACACAACACATTTTAAAACATGTATCCCATTATATGTCACCCCCAGCTTTTCTACACTCACACAACACACTTTTAAAACATGTATCCCCTGATATGTCACCTCTAACTGTTCTACAGTGACACAACACACTTTTAAAACATGTATCCCATTATATGTCACCCCTAACTGTTCTACAGTGACACAACACACTTTTAAAACATGTATCCCCTTATATGTCACCCCTAACTGTTCTACAGTGACACAACACACTTTTAAAACATGTATCCCATTATATGTCACCCCTAATTGTTCTACAGTGACACAACACACTTTTAAAACATGTATCCCATTATATGTCACCCCTAACTGTTCTACAGTGACACAACACACTTTTAAAACATGTATCCCATTATATGTCACCCCCAACTGTTCTACAGTGACACAACACACTTTTAAAACATGTATCCCATTATATATCACCCCCAACTGTTCTACACTGACATAACACAATTTAAAAACATATATCCCCTGATATGTCACCTCTAACTGTTCTAGAGTGACACAACACGCTTTTAAGACATGTATCCCCTTAAATGTCACCCCCAACTGTTCTACACTGGCATAACACAATTTAAAAACATATATCCCCTGATATGTCACCTCTAACTATTCTAGAGTGACACAACACGCTTTTAAGTCATGTATCCCCTTATATGTCACCCCCAACTGTTCTAAAGTGACACAACACACTTTAAAAACATTTACCTACCTGTGTGTCACTACTATGTAAAACAGATCGATAATGGTACAACACAATTTAAATACGCCATCTTAAGAAATCAAATAAATTACACAACACATTTTATTAACCTTCCATGATGGTTAGCTAATAAATAACAATATTACATTGCATAATAAACCGTAGCTGTCTATCAAACTATCAAAACTCTATGCCTGACTTAAATAATGATTTATTTTAAATCTATTTGAGGTAAGGTAAATTCTCTCACCCTGAATAATCTCATGTCGAAAGTTTCTGTTCTTCTTTGGTCGGTAGTTAAAATGCTTCCAATAGAACGCAGGTTGGTGTGATCCTTACAAGTCGCCACTATATATATATATATATATATACTATCAGGAGTCCACATTATAACCCCTATCGGCTTGTCCCGTATTTTCCAACATTCCATTAGTCAAAAGAGAGGAATAATTATTGTTCAAAGACAATGTTATGAAAATACGAGCGAAACAAATAAAAAAACATTAATCATGTATTTATAATGGCTGTATGACATTAGTTAGTATCTTAATAAATAGGATTCTTCTGCCCATTGTCCGGAGATGAAACAGACTGTTTCTTCCTCAAGCAGTAAGTGGCTGTGATTGTTGACAAAGTTCTTACCAAGGTCATCTCTTGTTCATTAAAACAATTATTCCCACTCTTGATGTAGTTAGCACCGTATTATGTAAACATGGAAGAGAGAGATGACGCTTCTAGAAACAGAACAAATCTTACTGCGAGATGTGAGACAGGTCTAATAGTAGTTTGCACGAACAAGAAGTCAGAGTCAGAAATAAGTTCAAAAATAATACAATCCTTCGGTGGTTTGTATAAACATGTTTTGGGTTATCTTACCTAAATTCATAGTGTAGCTAAACACTTTTTATGGACCAGTTTGCGTAATTTTTCAGTGATAGATACATATTTACCATATTTTCTAGTGAAAGCTTAACACTCTTTATTGATCATTTTATCACATTTCCCAGTGATAGCTAAACCCTTTTTATTTATTATTTTGACTAATTTCTCACTGATAGATAAACACTTTTTATTAATCTTTTTGCTTCATTACCCGGTGATAGCTAAACACTTTCTATTGATCAATTAAACCCATTTTCCAGTGATAGCTAAGATCATTTTATTGATCATCTTGTACCATTTCCCATTAATAGATAAACACTTTTTATTGATCCTTTTTCCCTATTGCCGAATGATAGCTAAACCCTTTTTTATAGATTATTTGAGCTCATATTCCATTGAGAGCTAAACCCTTTTTTTATTGATCACTCTACCCCATTTCCCAGTTATAGCTAAACACATTTTATTGATCCTTTTGCCTTGTTACTCATTGATAGCTAAACCCTTTTTATTGATTAGTTGAACCCGTATTTCATTGATAGCTAAGCCCTTTTTATTGATTATTTTACCCCATTTTCCATTAATAGCTATATACTTTTTATTGACCCCAATGCACTACTGTCCAGCTATAGCTAAACCCCCCTTTTCTTTTAATTTAACCCATTTTTTAATCATAGCTAAACCCTTTTTATTGATTAGTTGAACACATATTCCATTGGTATCTAAATAATTTTTATTGATGATTTTGCCCCATCTACCAATGATAGGCAAAACACCTTTTATTGGTAATTTTACCCAATTCACCTTTTTAGCTCAACCTTTTGAATTGATTTTTTTTAACCTATTTGCCTGTTTTAGCATAGTATTTTTTCAAAGCTAAGACTTAGATGATTTTTTTTTTAAGTTTTAAAGTTATGAAGTTTTTTACTTAGATTACTCAAATAGATAATAAGATATTGAAACACAACTAAGAATTAAAGAGAACATTGGTGTATAGCTAAAATAACATAATTATAGCTAAGAAATAATGCATCAATTAACTCATACTTCAATCTTTAAAAGTTAACAAATAGTCAAAAACATTGTCTAACATATTAAAAAAGTATTCAATATAAACACAAATGAATTATCGTAAAAAGGTTTTTAGGATTAGAACTCTTTAAAAATCATTGATAACATAAAATCAAGTTGATATCTGCAAAGTGGACGTCAATTTCAGATAAGACTTAGATGTATACAACTTAACCTTGAAAATATTTTTATATCAATACCAATATTCATCACTACCTAACTTTTGACTCTGCAAATGTTAACTTGATTTTATGTTATCATTGATTTTTAAAGAGTTCTAATCCTAAAAACCTTTTTACGATAATTCATTTGTATTTATATTGAACATTGTTTAATATGTTAGAACATTTTTTGAACTATTTGTTAGCTATTAAAGATTGAAACATGAGTTATTGAAATATTTGTTAGTTATAATTATGTTATCTTAATTATACACCAATCTTTAGTTGTTAGTTGTGCTTTAACATCCTATTATTTATTTGAGTAATCTAAGTCAAAAACTCAATAACTTTAAAACAAAGACAAAAAAATGTTAAGTCTTACCTTTTATTCAACTGCTCCTTACTTAATATTTTGTTTAGAATGTTTTCTAAATTGTTATATTTTTTATTTATAATTTTATTCAGTTTCTCAATTATAGGTAAAAAAAATACTGATAATTTTACTCCATATCCCAGCGTTTGCTAAACACTCTTCATTGTTCATTTTAAAATAATCTAAAGAGTCGAATCAACTTAAATAATGTCAAAAGTTATTTTTATTAAATGAGTACAGCTAATAAGTATGAAATGATATATGGTCTCTTAATTGCTTTTTAGCTATGTCGTTCATTACAAAAAGTATTAATTAAAATTTTTCTCTGTAAGAAAACGATCAAAATACGAGTATTATAAAAATGCTAACATATAATTAAATACTGTAGCTATAAAAAGCGTGTCGATTCCATTCCATTGAAGCGTAGACGGTTTTGTGTAAGTCTACTTTAAGGGGGAGGGTTTCTTATTGCGTATGGATCAGTAAGGAGTTTGTTGAAAAGTGTCGTGAGAAAATATTAACTAAAAAACTAAAAGATGGTTTAGAAAATATAGGCTTATATTTTAACATCGCTTCTTACCACCCGTTCTAGATAGACACATTATTATGTGTTAAAGATGAGGGTGATTGAATTAAGGGAGTGTACCCACATTTGCAAAGGGGAAGAGGGTAAAAAACCACTTAGGGAAAACCATCATCATTACACCAGACTGGGTTCCAAACCTCGATCTCCCTGTCATCGGCAGTCTAGTCCCGATAGGAGCAACCAAGTTGCCCAAGTGGCTAGATGGCCAAAAAATTGTGGCGAATTTGAGTTTTCCAGCTCTCACAGTCAAATAAACTCTTTCCTGATGGTGTGTGCTGTTTGTAACTGATATTTTCTGCATATCAATGGAAGAATTTCACATGTGTATTGAGTTCAGACATTAAAGCGATATTTCTGCAACACGTAAGACAAAAGTATTGCCAAATTTCACATTAAATTTTCTTACATATTCAATCTGAACAATTTGATTAATTTGCGTCTGGGGCAGTTGTAGCTGATTAGTCAAAGTGTACATGTTTTGAATAATATTATTCAAACAGTTTGTGTTGTTTTAAATGTTAAATTGAGCAGACTAATTTCTCAAATTATTTACATGGTGTGGTGAATTTCACTTCTTTTTCACCACACCTGTGGCTACATTGAAAAATATGTTGCCCACCTCTGCTCTAATCTGTTGTGATAGTGGTGTCTGAGGCCATTCGACCATCTTAATGGGTGATATTTTATTCAATCATCCATATGTCATCTTTTAAACTCAACAGCACACGAAGTGCCCGCCACATATCATAGAAGGGTTGCTTACCCCTTAAAATAGCAATTAACTCCTATTGTGTTTGGAGATGAGCATTATAAAAAGACAAACTAATACAATCTCTCAACACATCATTTTGATGCATTCATTGAGAATATAATTATCCTACCCCTATTATTTTAACACAGATACACGAACGGAATACATAATCAACCAACATACTTAAGATTTAATAGCCATGTTCAAAACTTTATCATTTAGTAAAAAATTGATTTCTCTTTAAAAGTGTCTCCTATGTATTTAAAATATTTCCTAATATACCATTAATACTAAGTACCATGGAGTATAAGGAAACCCACTTCAGTGGCCGCATGGTCTAAGGCGCTACTCTCGCAGTAGACTTGACTGCCAAGGACGGGGAGATCGAGGTTCAAATATCGGTCGGATGTGCTGAGGATGGTTTTTCCAAAATGGTTCTCCATTCTCCCTCCACGAAAACACGATTACACTTTCTATAAATACAACCTTCCTAATCCCTAAAATTCATTAGTCTAATTAGAACATAAGCATATAGCCCGAACGGTCAGTAAGACGCGGTGCTAAAAAAAAAGGTATAAGGGGCTTAAAAAAATACAAATTTTGACCTATCCAACCAATAAAATTCTTCCATTGATTAGAAAGTTATCGTCTTGTGATATACTATTTTAATAGGTAGTGAATAATGTTTGACTGGTAATAATTTCTTCAAATAATTGTTTAGTAACGGTTCTAGTATTTTTTAAATATGTACTCAACAGGGATTGACACCTTGCATATTTGTGATATTAACCAGGTTTGTAGCTAAAGTAAATATATAATCCTCTTAATCAAATGTATAGCTGAAACAGTATTGTAGAGGCGAAATAAGTCTAAATTTTAGAGATCTAAATTAATGTCGCAGTCACAAAATTTAAGTAACTATCATAAAAGATTGTCAAAACCAATTCGAATAAGCTGCATGTAGTAGGTAGACCGATAATTTATCACAATATTTTAAAAATATATATTCTATTTTTATATAATTATATATTAACCGCTTCGGTGATCGAATAGTCTAAAGCACTACTCTCACAATAAACTGAAATTCTTATGTTGGGGAGATCAGGGTTCGAATCACAGTCAGGTGTAGTGAGTATGGGTGGATTTCCCCTTCCCTCCACACAAATGGAAGTAAAATTCATAATATTTATTCAACTTTACTCCTCTTTAATCTTCTTATGTCAACAACACGAAGGTTGAATTGATATGATTATTGTGCATCTGGGGCTTGGCATTTCCTCATCTTCCCGGCTGGTTAGTGCCGCCTGCACCATCTGGTATATATCCCATGTACTAGGAGTATTCAGGAAGTGTGGTAATGACTCACTACCTACCCCACCAAGTTTCCCTGAGCAAGCTAGAAAAAAGCCTTCCAATTTTGCCGGAAAAAGGTATTTCCAAATATCTTTCAGGGTTACTTTACATTCCACAACCGACATGGGACCAACGGTTTTATTTCCCCTCCAAAGGAAATTATACTACTGATTTAGATCGCTCAAGAAAAATACGTCGACCTCAGCTGGATCTGAACCCACCAACATCGGGTCCTGAGGCGAGCACTTCACCCCAATACCAGCAAGGTCAACAAGATCAGGCTTTTGCTATGAAAACTACACTGTAGCTTTATTGCCTAGAATATGACACAAGCTTTCAATATTTATCGTTAGTTTTTCATTTGGTCAAAGCTCGAGCGGTTAAAAGCTCGTTACATTTTATTTATTTATTTGAAAAATACATTACGTGGCTCATGCTTTGTAAAATAGTTTCCGCTGTTCCCAGCATTCAAAGATGTTTCAAACAGGCTCAAAACTGTACATTCTAAAAAACACAGCCTGTTCTTGTTCAAAAAGTGCAGCCGATAGAAAAAAAAAAAAGAGACGTCATTGTTACACCTTTTCTCTCTGCTCTTGAGAAACCAATAATTACGATTTAATCAGATATTAGAAGGGCTATAAAAGGTATATCATTAAACCACTTGTTGAGTGTTTAGCCTATTCATCAAAGTCATCCCTCCCCCAAATAAAATTTGTAGCCAAGAATAAATATAAAATTATGCGTTCTCGCGTTTCTCTATAAATAAGTAATAGCAGTAATACACACTTTTTTAGCACCGTCTTACTACACGCTCGGGCTATATGCTTGTTTACTTATCACGCTTAGGAGAACAATATTCAGAGGAAGTGTACCCATATTTGCGTGGGGAGAAAGAGTGTAAAGCAATTTTGGAAAAGCCATTCTCACTACACCCAACTGAGATTTGAACCTTAACGTTCCCGTCATCGGCGATCTATTCTACCGCGAGAGTAGCACGTTAGACCACGCGGCCACTGAAGCGAGCTCAATTTTTATTGTATTTTTTCTCAACCTTAGTGGTAATAAATCGAGCTGTGAAAAATTCAAGAAAAAGTGTGATCTAGCACAACCATGATAAGGGTTATTCATAATTCTTTATAACTGCGCTACCCAACTCAGTGGCGTAGTTAGCTAACGCGCTGGTTTCGTGTTGAGCTAGATTGCCGAGGACGGGGGGATCAAGGTTCTAGCCTCGTTCGGGTGAACTGGGGGTGGTTTTCCACCCTCCCTCCACGAAAATGCAGGTTCACTTCCTCTAAATTCAATCTTCCCGATTCCCAGCCCATTAGCGTAATTAGTACTTAAGCGTATAACCCGAATGAGTGAAAAGACGTGGTGCTAAATAGATAAAAAATAAAAATATAAATGCGCTCTCAAACACGCATCGTATTATCTATTATTGATTATGATGATGATAGTAATAATAATAAAAAAACTCCAAGGCGTGATCCCGCGATTGAGCTATACCGACTGAGCGGCCGCCGCCATCAGCGATGATGGTGCTAGCATTTGCGGATAGAGGGTGTTATGTGGTCAGCACAACGAAGTCTTCTTAAGTTATTCTCGGTTTTATATACCAAAGGTGCAACCAATTTATTCAAGCAGGTCCTGATTTGTCCTCACAAGACTGCTTTGATCCCGTTCCAGATCCACTGCTTCACAGAACAGTTTTGGAAGCGTCGGGGATCGAACATGGGACCTCTGTATCGGTAGGCAAGAACTTTGACCACTATATTAATAATAATAATAGTTTAATTTCCTTTTTCTTTATTAAAGTGTTAGCCAACAGTCGAGACCTTTAACGCGGCTATTTGAAATAAATGGTTCGGAACTCCGCACGAACTTTCTCGCTCTATTGTTTAGAAATGGAGATATCTACTCAAAACTCGTAATATAGTACACACTAGCAAACCCGAGAACAAATTGCGCTAGACATACGTAAAACATTTTTTACTCATAGTTTTAAATTTCAATATTTTATTTTTAAAGAATTAACGTCTTCATTTGTATATTTGGACTAGTAAAAAATATTGATATTGGGTCCCGAGGGTCAACATTTCGTATTAAAATTTTCGTCATTTCACTAGGGGATGCACATCTTATGGTTGTCGCATTGCTATTGAATTTCTCTTTTATAAATTTTGACCAATAAAATAGGTAATTATTGGCTATTGAGTCTAAAATGAGAGAGATAGAATCGTTATAGCCGGTTTTGAGAAAATCGAATTTTTCTCTTTTCATCCTCTAGTAAACTGTTATTAATTTTAGGGTTAGACAGACACACAGACAGACGGCGTTGCAAAAACAATTTTTTGGGATTCGGGGGGCTATGAAAAGTCGATATCCATCAACATCTCAGGCTAGATTTTTTTGACGGTCGTAATACTTTACTTTAAAGTTTTGGCAAAGTTAAAAGAAAAATATATTTGTGTATAGCTTGAAACCCTTTGGTTTTATAAAAATATATTTCAAGTAAAAGATGTTTACTATAAATAGATCCACATGATTGCAATGATAAGAAATTTCATATCTCAAAGACTTACTGAAATAAAATTTAAAATTAGAATTTACGCATCAGACCGGAACCCTTAAAGTCATTTTGACGAAAAGTTGAGAGTAGCCATTTGGTTTTTAATATTGATCAAAGCTTAGAAATGATATCTAATCAAAATCGTTGAAGCCGGAATAGATGGACAGAGAGTCGGCATTGTGAAAACCACTTTTTAGGGTTAGGGGGGTCATGAGACATTTCGAGCTCAATTTTTTTGACGA
This sequence comes from Timema bartmani, assembly GCA_902151455.1. NCBI lineage: Eukaryota > Metazoa > Arthropoda > Insecta > Phasmatodea > Timematidae > Timema > Timema bartmani. The sequence goes on along the minus strand of CABFWB010000157.1, from coordinate 63,163 downwards.
TCACGTTACTTGCTTTACCTGTAAGGTAGCGAAAAAGTATAAATATTAATATTGGGTCTCCAAGGGTCAACAATTCGTATTAAAATGTCGAACTCCTGTTTAAAATTTTCGACATTTTATTAGGGGTTGCACATCTTATGGTCATTGCATTGCTATTAAATTCCTCAATTATAAATTTTGATCAATAAAATAGGTAAATATTGACTATTGAGTCAAAAATGGGAATAGATCATTGTTGTACAAACATTTCTCCTAAGAGGTTATAGGAAAAATAACATAAGCTTTTTGAGAAACTTACTTATATTTAATTACTCTATGGCATCGGAGAATTATTGCGTTAAAACTTATGTAGTTTATCTTGAACACTAAAGCTCACAAAATTGTATTAATATATTTGCCAATATCTCAAGAACTGTTAGTTTTATAAAAATATATTTCATATAAAAGTTTTTTTATTTTTAATAGTCCTACAATTTTGCAATGATAGGTTATTTAGTATCTCAAATAGTTGCGGAGATACGGAAATTTCCGCTTCTGTAAAGTACTCTAATAGTAATTTTCATGGGGAAATAAAAATATCCTATTTATTTATAATCTTAATCAACGCCTAGATACGAATTTTAATCAAAATCGTTAGAGCCGATTTTGAGAAAATCGACTTTTCTCTTTTTGCCCTTCAGTAAACTGCCCTTAATTTTAGGGTTGGATATCCAATTCCAAAAACCCCGCGGGACAACCCTATGAAAACCCTAGATACCAAGTTTTATCCCGATCGGTAAAATAGTTTAGGCTCTAGTCGGAGGTACAGACAGACAGACAGACGGAAATTCAATAACCACTTTTTCGGATTAGGGGGATCATGAAACGTCGAGATTCATCAAAATCTCGAGTTCGATTTCTTTGACGATCACAATACTTTTTATACCTGCAAGATAGCGATAAAGTAAAAACACAGAGTAACACTTGACTTGCAAAATAATAATTATATTATTAGTTTTGTGAAATAAAACAAATGTAATAGCTAAACTAAATAAGAAGGAAAAACAATAAAATATATATTCTGGAAATATAAAAATGACACTTGGACACGGTAATCGAACCAGGTATCATTTTTCAATTTTCAGAATGTGATATCTAGATGGAGTAATCCTCACTAAAAGCATAAATAATAGCTTTGTTCTATTTGAATCTTAACAAAATATATTATTCAAAGGTAATCATAATTTAGTGAAGAGGCCACAGTAAATAAACGGAAAGTAGTTCGTGATAAGGGTACTCCTGTGCACAAGGATTGGGTTTTTTTGAATCGCGCCCGGGTACCCGTTTGTGTTTTAGAAAAAAACATTGATTACTTTAGTAATTTGACTGAGGAAGGTAGAATTTAGAGAAAATCTACCCAAACTTGGGTGTAGGTAAAGTGGGAATCCATTTAGTAATACCTTTAGAACACCCAACCGGTATTCGAACCCAAATCTTCTCTTCACCTGCAATCTGGTATAGCAGGAAGGTGACGTTTTAATATATTTAGGATTTATCAATAGAATTATACTAATGCTGTAGGGATGAATAAAGTGGATTATAGAGAAAATGTATACTCAATTGCGCGGAGAAAAAGTAGTAAAACTATTTAGGAAAAACTACCTTCAGAATACTCGGGCTAGATTCAAAACCAAAGCTTCCCGTCCAATAAAACCAGACCAGACTGTATTTACTCCTTAGCCCACGTGATTACCGATGAGTGTAAATAGGCACTAAATCCTAGTAACATTAATAGCATACTGACACTAAATTATAGTAATATTAATAGCACACTGACACTAAATCATTGTAATATTAATAGCTCACTAGCATTAAATTATATTATTATTAATATTATTATTACTATTAGCACCGCATCTTACTGCCCGTTTGGGTTATACGCACTTACAATAATGTGTAATGGTAGGGTCATTGTGAGATGAAATGGAGGACTTACAGTTTAACGGGGGATCCGAACTACGGTGGAGGCCTGGCATTCCACACATTCACAAGTTGTGATTAATACACGTCTTGACAGAGGTGAAGGAAGGCTTTGGCATTCAGATAAATCTGTACCGCGACAGAGGATTGAACCCCGGACCCTTACCCTTAGACCACCAGGTCACCTATACTAATATTAATAGCACAACGGCACTAAATCATTGTAATTTAATAGATCATAGTGGTAATAATATTAGGGCTATTGCACTAATATATCATAAAACTATTTCCACTTGCTGAGATAATTTTTCCCGTTCCCCCTATCTAGTATTATTCCTGCCAAGCATGAAATTGTATCAGGCCGGGTAGATGATGGACGAGGTGGCTGACAGGCTACAGTGTATCTCTGAGGTCTTGGTTCGACCCTCAGGGGTTGTCGGTTAAAGAGGATATCACACACACACCATTCAATGGCATCTTAATGAAGGTCTGATGGACGCGTTTATAATGGCGAGAGAGTCCAACAGCCGCGGAACATTAGAGTTCCTTAACTAGCTATTGATTTAAATTAGAAGCGTGATGGAAGAAACGTTTAAGTGAGTGTTTCTCAAACTGTGAGACGTGTACCATCAGAGGTACGCAAAGGATTTCAGAGGGTACAAGACGTAGGTAGCCCACTCTGACTTTTATTGATCATGAATTTTTTTTATAACACAAATATTATTAAATAACTACCGCAGAATTTGACGTGATGCAATTAACCTTTTATAGCCCCTCCATTGTATATCTGTTATGTCTTTGTTTAACTTACCACTGAAATATTATTAAAATTTGTAATAGCCATTTATACTTTTAGCACCGCGTATTACTTACTACCCATTCAGGTTATAGGCATACGTACTAATTACGCTAAAGTGTTATGGATGGTCAAGGTTGGATTTAGAGAAAGTGTATTCACATGTATATGGTGGGAGGTTGGGAAACTATTTAGGAAAAAACGCCTTCAGTAAACCCGACCGGGTTTCAAACTTCGACCTCCCCGAAATCAGCAGTCCAGTCTATTGCGAGAGTGACGGCTTATGACCATGTGACCACCGAAGCGGGTATGTTTATACTTTACAAGACAACGAGTATTTGTTTCCTTTATTTTAATGAAGTTCTGGAAAGGTACGTTGGTTATTTCATGGCCTCCAAAGGGATATGTGACTGGTGAAAGTTTGGGAAGCGCTGTCTGTAGTATTAAGTAAATGATGTATTTGCTGGAGGCCCGTATTTCTTAAACCAAACTATACCTCCCTTAATAATAATTTCAAACATTAATTGTTTATTCTATAACATTAGGAACTCGAAAGTTCAGTACAGCACTTACAAAAGTACGCCAACCATCCCAATCTTGAGATAGTTATATCAAGTCCCCTGCATTAGACCCTATCCCTATCTTGAGATAATTCTAACCAGTCTCCCTCATTACACCCTATCCCTTTCTTGAGATAGTTCTATCAATTCCCCCTCATTACATTTTATTACTATTTTGAGATAGTCATATCCAGTCTCCCTCATTACATCCTATTCCTATCTTGAGCTACTTATATCCAGTCCATCTCATTACACCCTATCCTTGTCTTGGGCTAGCTATATCCAGTACACCTCACTCTATCTCTCACCTATCCCTATCTTGAGCTAATTCTATTCAGTCTATCTCATTACACCCTATCTCTCTCAGATATAGCCAAATTTTATCCTCCGATCTGTGTCAGGGTATCCCCAATAATCACTTCCCATTGGGTTTACTCGTCAATAGTCTGAACATGGTTCTAGATTCTCCCATTCACGCCGCATGTGCTGCCCAGCGTAATCCACGAGATTTGATTATCCCAAAAATGTCTAATGACAATTACAGTGTATGTACCTCATCATTATGTAACCTGCTCTACTCCCCAGTAGCCTCATCCATTTATGGAGCAAATATCTTCCAAGTAAATTTTTTCAAACACCCTAAATTTATTCTTTTCATCTGAGGTAAGAGAACATATTTCACAACCATAAAAACCAAACATTACATACAGTATAATTATTCGAGATTGTGGCCCAGCTGCATAAGTTGTCAGGCTCGTAATAAACTAGCGTGTTTGTGACAGGGAGGTCGGGAATCGAATATTGACTGGTTCCAATTGGAGGGAAGAAGGTTTCAACATGTAAATTATCACTATGGATTTCTTACCACCTCTCAACACTAAAGAAAGTCAATTTCCTCTAATTAGTATATTCTTCTCATTCCTAGCTCAGATTGTAAGCCATGTTTTCACCTTTTATTACTGCCCATTCAGGCTACACGCATATACATTAATTACGTTAAGGTGATAGTGATATATAAGGTAAATACTTTTAGAGAAAGTGTATCTGCATTTGCATTTAGGGGTATTGGAAAACTATAGGAAAAATACTTCAGTACACCCGGATAGGATTCTATCAATCTCATTTAGTCCAGTTTGCTTATGATGAGAAGGTCGTAGTTTGAATACCAACTGACTGCCCTAAGAATGTTTTTTCCTAAATGGTTTGCCACTCTCCCTCCAAGCAAATACAGGTATATTTCCTCTAAATTCAACATTTCTCATTTTTACCGCATTAGCTTTATTAATATATAGGCTCTATGCGTGTACAGTAGTGATATGATGCGAAAAAAAGAGTACTTTGCTTAACTTATTTAGTTAATCTATTATTCCTCGTTTGATTTTGACTTACTCTCTAGACACCTCGGAAAGAAAGTATTGTGATCGTCAAAAAATCGAACTTGAGATTTTGATAAATTTCGACGTTTCATGAACCCCTGAAAAAAAATGTTTTCGCAATGCCGGTAGTCTGTCTGTCTGTGTGTGTCCATCTGTCTGTACCTTGGGCTAAAGCAGAAAATATTTTACTGATTGGGCTAAAACTTGGTATGTGGGGTTTCCATAAGATCCCTCCGATAATTTTATTGAAATTAAATATCCAACACTACATTTAAGGATAGTTTAATGAAGGGCAAAAACAGGAAAAATCGATTTTCTTGAAATTCGCTATAACGATTTTGATTTAATTTTGTATCTAGAGACTGTTTATTATTATAAACAAGATGAAAATTCTCATTTGTTCGTTAAAATGACATTGAGGGTATTCTACATGGAAGAAACTACCCAGTTTTCATAATTTCTCCATAACTATTTGAGATACGAAATAGCTTCATATTGTAAAGTTGTAGTACAATCAAAGATAAAAATCTTTTATTTGAAATATATTTTTATAAAACTAATAATTTCTGAGCTATAAGTAAAAATATAATTTTTAATTCAGGTGTTTGAAAATGAATTTGATTCTAATGCTCTTTGACGGACAAAGATTTTTTCCCCCTCTATCTTTTTGTAACAGTGTTCCTAGTTCCTAATGCCATAGCCTATAGTAAGTAACAGTGAATGTAATTTCATCTATGATATTTGGTGTGGTATTTCTACATTTATTTATATTTATTTTAATACTAGATAATACCTTCATCTTTTTCATTTAATATAACAGAAAAATTAATTTAGAACATTTCTATTATTTTAGTATTCAATTCGCATATGATTAGATTTAAAAAAAAAAAGATTTATGTTAGATTTAAGCTTAGGATTCAATTCAATTTTCTTTAAGGCTTGATATTTGATTCGAATTAACAAACCAAGATTCGGATTCAATTATACTTGTTTTCAAAACTTTATATTAGATTTGAAATAGATTTTAGCCAAGTGTCTGGTTCGCTTCGAAAATTAATATCTTAGACTTTCATAGGTCTACATAATTTCGATTTTATTAAAAATATGTTGGTAAATCGATTTGAAAGGTTTTTCCACGTATCCAGTACGTAAACGTTAAAAAATAAAAGCACTATCATTCATCTGTATCGAACCTGGCTGTCTGTCGGTCACATCAATAAACCACCTCGCCTAACATGTTGATGAATGAGGTTCGGATGTCGGTTGGCAGCAGGAATAAAGACGAGGAAATGTGTCGGAGTTAAAAAGGGAAATAAAAGAAGTATTTTCTTCTCATTTTTTATTTTATCAAATGCAAAGAGAGTAGCCTATGGAACAGGTTGAAAATATATTTCGGTTAACACGACGTATTAGTCAAAGTTAAGTCGAAAGCTTTCCAACACAAAGGTGTCATCATATTTTGATGGATTGGATAGGGCAAAATAAAAGGAATATAACTTCTAGAAACATAAATGTATGAGTGTTTTATTAACCCACTTTTTATGGCAAACATTTAAACATCCTTTTATTTTGGTTTGAATGAAAGGACTTTTTATTTTTATTATTTCAAAGTTGTATTCTTACTTTCATTTTGTCTGATCAGTTTTATTAATGTCTATAATGGTGATGATACGTAGTCTCGTTTTGTGAGGGAGAAAAAAGCTTTCAAGTTACAAGGACGTGATAAAACCATAATTTTCATTTGTAAATGAGGACTAATGACAAAGCTTATCATTCATAAAATAAAACTGGCGTTTGATAGTCATCAAAGCCAAATCAAACGATTTTATTTTATTTTATATATACCTTTAAGATGTCCAGTTTAAAATATTTATTATTTTCAAATCAAGTATTTGAGAATACTAGATACTAATCTTTGTGAAAACTTATTATTTAAAACGCTTTTTAATGGATGAGTCATAATTTTATAAAATGTACATGATACCTTAAGCGTTAGTAAATATATTAATATGGTTATTATTATTATTATTATTATTATTATTATCATCATTATTATTATTAGTGGATGTATATAATAATACCGATACTTTTTAACAAGAAACCGGATACCCTTTTGGGAATAGATAAAATAACAAATGTTAAAAGAGAAATAAAAAATCGCTAACTGAATGCAGGACTAATGAAACAATAGTACTAGAATGAATAAATATGACAGGTGAGCTATTAAATGGACTCAAGATTGGTTTTTGAATGTTAAATCAAAAGTAATATTATAGATTTAAGAAACTTCCATTTAATACTATACCTATGCTATGTTGTAAGAATATACTTAAAGGAATGTAATATATTCATCATATACTTGTACTATTACATGTATATACGTCATTTAAGGTGAGACACCAGCTGACAAGCACATTGTTCTTAACTGGACCATGTTTAGTGAATAAATATGTAATACTGAGACAATAATAATAAAAAAGTAGTAGCAAGTTCACCAAATATATTTTCTCCTATAGTTTGAACTAACTTATTTGATAAAGCCCATAATGTGCACATTTTAAACTAAACAAACTAAAACTGCCTAGTAAAGAAGTAGGTTTAGAAGTGAATGCTAAAAAGACTAAGTGTATGATCTCACAGAGAACACAGTTTGGGGACGATAATTTAGAGATTACTGCGAAAAACATCTAATTTGACAGGTTAAAAATTTAGGAACAATTTTAACGCATGCTATTACTCGATCAGTAAGTTGTTGACATATCTTCTGCTTCCAAGGAATGTAAAACTAAGAATATAGAAAACAATCATTCTACCGGTTGCCCTCCATGTGTGTAAAACGTGGTCTCTGATCTTACATAGAGAAAATAAATTTAGGGTGTTCGAAAACAAGGTGCTTAGGAAGATATTTGTACCAAAAAGCGATGAGAATACTTGGGAGTGGAGGAGGTTACATAATGATGAGTCACATACCTCGTACTCATTACAAGTTTGTTAGGATAGTCAAATCTCGTAGATTGTGGCGGGCGGGACATGCAGGGTGAATGGGTGATTCTAGAATCATGTTCAAAGTACTGACTGGAAAACCAAAAGTGAAGTGACTATGGGGAAGACCTAGACGGAGATGAGAGGGTAACATTAGAATGGATTTGAAAGAGATAGGGTGTAATGAGGTAGACTGTATAGAACTAACTCAAGATAGGGATAGGTGGCGTACTTTTGTAAGTGCAGCAATGAAATTTCGAGTCCCTAATGCCATAGAGTAGGTAAGTAAAACTGCTTGACTTAAGAGGGTAAGTCACAGCTATATATATATAATAATAATAACAATACATATATATATATAATAACAATACATATATATATATATATACATTTGTAGACCTACTTGAACATTACTAAAGTATGACTTTGAAAATGTGTGAAGCAACTCTGGTAATAGCTTTGCAGTACACAGTAAAATAAATGGTACGGCGCACCGCACAGACTTTCTCTCTCTTTCTATAAACTCGTAAGATTTCTGAACGGAATAATGTACATTGTATCATCACCACTCCACATAAGAGCACGCATAAAATAATATACAATGCTATATAATCAATGAGAAAAGAGGCGCATCTTTGTCCACCTAAGAG
>CABFWB010000157.1:30067-53528 GCA_902151455.1 Timema bartmani | reverse complement strand
ACAGACAGACAGACAGACAGACAGACGGAAATTCAAAAACCACTTTTTCGGATTCAGGAAGTCATGAAACGTCAAAATTCATCAAAATCTCGAGTTCGATTTTTTTGACGATCACCATACTTTCTCTACCTGTAAGATAGAGAGAAAGTAAAAATTGAGATGGTGTAACAAAACTGTTTCATTAAAATATTCTCTAACCCGCCTCGGTGGCATAGTTAGATAACACGCTGGTTTTGTGTTGAGCTATACTGCTGTGGACGGATAGATGGAGTTTCGAATCTAGTTCAGATGAAGGGGGGGGGTGGTTTTTACTCAATTATTTTCCACTCTCCTTCCACGTAAATGCGAGTTCACTTACTCTATGTTCAACCTTACCAATTCCTAACCCTTTAGCGTGATTAGTACTTAATCGCATAACACTCACGTGTAGTAAGACGCGGTGCTAAATATTAATTAAAAGAACCTCTAAATCTGTGTTTCCAAAACCGTGGTACTCGTACCCTCTGGAGTACGTGAAGGATAAGCAAATCAGCGCAGGCTCTGGCGGGATTTCCTGGTCCTTTATAAGCCTTTCTTTTTCTATGTAATTTCTTTGTTTAGCTTAACACTAAAGCTTTATTAAAATTTGGGACGCCCGTTTGTATTTTACAAGATGACAGATATTTATTTTAATTTTTTTTTATGATTAGCTGTAAGTAGTAGGCCCACGTGGGTTCGGTTTAGGCTTTGCAGAAAGTTTGGCAAAAACTGCTCCAATTTACTTTATGTTAAAATAATTTATTACAGTGGATTTGCCCAATCATTAAAATATTAAATCTATATTTTTAGCATCGCGTCTTACTACCTGTTTGGGTTATACTATTGCGTACTAACTACGCTAATGTTCTTATGGATGAGGAAGATTATATTTATAGGAAGTTTACTCTCATTTGCGTGAAGGGAGAGTGGAAAACCATTTTGGAAAAACCACCCACAATACACCCAACCAAGATTCGAACCTCAATCTCACTGTCATTGGCAGTCTAGTTTACTACGAGAGTAGTGCCTTAGACCATGCAACCACTGAAGTCAGTAATTCATTTATTAATTAATCAAATAGTCATAATTCCTATTATCTACCTCCATTACTATTAAAATAAATATATTTTAAGTGAGAATGCATATTGTGCTCCCCCTAAAAATATTCGTAATCGTGAAATGGAAATGTTGATGACGTTGCTTACATGGAGGTTTCGGATCTATTTTGTAAAGCGGGCTGCATCTTAACTAGACGCGCCTAAGCACTTTAAGCACTATCCCACTTATACACCAATGTACCAAATAAAAAGATAGAGAATAAAATGAGCGTCTCACCCCGCAAAGCCTCTTGTTTATTTGCTGATAACCTTTCTCCTCTTCCTTTGACAAATTTACATACTCACTATACTATTTGCGCCTTGAAAACATTGACGTGCTTTTTAATTACCTTTTTCTCGTTTCTATTCCATTTAGACACTTTCTTCCACGAACTTTTTAAAAAATTTAAATCTTGGCAAAAATATTCCTGCACGCCATTTAAATGAATAATCCAAATAAACAAAGCTGTATCTGATTTATAAAAAAATACGTTTAAAAAAACTACTTCAAAATAAAAATAATAATTTTGTGACACTGTTAGACTCTTTTTAGAATTATTTAAAAATTTATGTTTTTCGTTTCAATGCTATATCTTTAAAACTTACTAAATAAAACGTAAATTCATTAACATGGGAAATCCTATCTTGACCTGCCGTGAAGTCACAGGTAGGAAACCTCTTTAAGTTGAAATTAATCGTGTAGTTTATTAAATAGTTGAAAAGTAGTACACGTCTAATTAATATTGGTTTAACATAGTTGCTGGGTGCTAAAGTTATTTAAAATGTGTTTACGTTTTCATCTTATTACCTAGATCAGGGATGGCAAATATATGGCACGCATGCCATTGGGTGGCACATGAACACAACTTGAGTGGCACTCCAACATGAAAAAATTAACACTAGATATTACTTTTCCCAACATGGTATGCTTTTATGAAGTCAACAATATTTTGATGGCCATAATATTCAAGTTCATGTCACAATGAACTTTGTGAAGTCATCGGTTCTCGGCTAGGAACGGTCTTGGTTAGGACTTAGAGTCTCTCTTGTGTGCAGACGAAAACAAGTTAAAAACAAAAAATAAATATCTATGCTAGTCAAATACCAAATGTTTTAAACTATTATTGAAAAGATTTTGATTTTATTATTTGTATAGGTGCTAAAACAATATATATAAATGTATTCACTACTTTCAATGTTTTCACTTTATGTTATTGAAATTAATATTGTATAATACAATCACGTTGACAATTTAGTAAATTGTCCTTTAAAATATAGGCATTATCAAAATATTCGCAATTTTCCTTGAGTTATTCATTACATTTAATGATACTTAACAAGTTTTTATTCTTAAAATTATCATTAAAAAAACTCTTCTTTCTTTTGCACCACGTCTTACTACCCGTCCGGCATAGACGCCATTTAAAAAACTTAAATAAATGTGGCACACTAGATAATTTCAAAATTACGATTCCTTAAGTGGCACACTGGTCGGATAAGTTCTGCCATCCCTGAGCTAGGTCCTGGATATTATAACTCTATGTAGGCTACTATAACCGGTTGATTGGGAATTAGTTAAGTTGCCCTAAATTAGGTTTGTTCATAAACTATGACCCTTTGTGCAGAAAGTTATCTTACCCTTACGTAAGCTTTAAACGTATTATTACTATTATTATTTTTGTTATTGCAAACATCATCCTCATCTTCTCCTTGTTCATGAGACGCAGGTACAAGGTAAAAACTCTCCTTACACTTGTCGACTCAGACTTATTGGATGCATCCAAACTCGTCTCCTTATTGCTGGCAGATTTTCTTAACTGCTCATTTTAATAGGTTGGGGCTCATTATCCAAGATAATCACTATAAAATATATCTCTAAATTTTAAAAACTGCACAAGCTTGAATCTATTCAGTACATGCTGCAAGAAGCGAGCATGACCCCAACTTAAAGACATTGAGCGGAAGTGCCCCTGCATCGATTATGTTGCAGTATCAGTGATGTAAATGGCCAAGATCGTGGTCGTATCGTAGCTTTACCGTTATCGCATCATTACTGTATCGTGGCAGAATTGCTGATGTAAATAGGGCCTTCATGAGCTTTCGTCAACGTTGGCTACTCTGTCCTCTATTTTGTACATCCTCTACAAGGTTCCTTATGCGGCGTTCCGACTATAGCGATACCGACATAAATAAAAGGTAATGATTTCCTCATCAACCATACTGCTACTACGGTGGAGCATTGCACAAAACCCCTCGCGGCCGATTAAGTCAAAGAAAGAGCAGGCAACGGGGTTGTCTGTCTTCCTCGTGTTTAATTAATGACAGGTCTCCTTAACCTTGCCCCTCGAGTCCCCTAATTAGACTCCGAGGCTCAATCACCAAGCTAACGAGGCCGGCGGCCTCAGATTATGCTCTTGAGTTGACGTGCGACGTTCAGTCGAAAAAACAGATACATTAAATTTGTATTACTATTTTTACTGACCTATCCTGGTAGTTTAGTAATTAGAGTAATCTACCGTAATCTTCAAGAGACCCCGATTCGACTAAGGGTTGTTTTAATAAAAATACTTACAGTTCGTATTTCATAGGCAGAACCTTATCTGATAGCTAGAAAAGTTTCCAGAGTTACTTTCACGTATTCATGTGTCTTTCAAATGTACATTTTGATAGATATTATCAATACCTATTTAAATAACATGAATAATATAGTAAAATGATATCAATGTTGAACACAAAAATTATACATATTTGTATTCTCTAAGCGTTTCATATTCCAAAATGCTTCTATACTAAACCTATATATAAGCAAGTTCATCCTGGTATTTAAAAAACAGGAACATACTTTGGTGGCCTCATGGTCTAAAGCGTCCCTCTCGCAGTAAACTAGATTGCTGATGATCGGGAGGTCGAGCCCAGATTTTTATGTAATTACATAGTTTAAACTTTCCAGTTAAAAAGTGAAAAATGAAATGTTTGATGATTAGGTAGTTTGGAACTATCTCCAGTTTTAATTTGACATAATGTTACCTATTTTACTGAATTCTATTCTACACATTTCCAAAGATATTACCTAAAATTATCTATTTTGCGTTTTTTTTATCGTAGTATTATTTTTATGTATTTCTTGGGGTAACTACTTTTAAGAACGTGTCACTAATTTTCAGGCAACCTGTACTTTTATAAAGGATTGTATCCAGTGAAGGGATGGCAGTTAGCCAAGTCCAAGTCAGGTATGCAGGCTCCTCATAGAGGATTATAGTTGCCATAAAGTAACCTTGCATCTGACGTTTCTCGTGCTGGGGTGGGAAAAGGTTGTGGTGTTGCCTGGTAGGGGCCTCAGCAGCACGTCTCTCGCGTGGCGTGTCAGTTTGTGAACACAAGTCGACGAATAAAAATCATAATTATTGGGTCTGATTAGCCCATTTTACCATTGTTCTTTGGTCAGGAAAAGAAACGAATATAAAGTGATTAGGCAAACCACAAATAGCTCAACCGGAACCCAAAATAAATCAAGGAAATAATATATGGCGCGTAGAACGGTATTTTGAAAAGCAAAAAAGACCAATCATGTCAAGACGTGTAAGTGTAACATTAATACCGGCTGATATGTCGAGATCACACATTTAGCCTCGGAGTGAAAAAATTAATTCCTCGAAATTGAATTTTAAGAATCTGAAGTGTTCTGACGTAAACTTGTTTTCAAAGAGCAGGCACCAACCTTTCATGACCCCCTGAAACAGAAAAAGTTATTTTCACAATGCCCTTTGTCTGTGTGTCTGTATCTTGGACTAGAGCTGAAACTATCTTACCAATTAGGCTAAAACTTGATATCTAGGGTTTTCATGAGTTCCCCCCAAAGTAATTTTGAAATTAGATATCTAACCCTAAAATTAAGGGTAGTTTACTAAGGGGCAAAAGAGAAAAATATATTTTTTTTAAATCTGTTCTAACGATTTTAGTTAAATTTTGTATCTGGGAGCTATGTAAACATTACAAACAAAATGTCAAATCTCATTTTCCGATGAAAATGTCTTTGAGGGTATTTTACATAAGTGTAACTTTCAAATTCTGATCGTATCTCCGCAACTATTTTAAGATAAGAAATAACTTATCATTGTTAAGTTGTAGTACGCAATATTCACAGATCCAAATGTATTTTAGTTTCAATTTGTAAAGTGCATGTTTGATTGTGTCGTGTACATTCATTATGAGTTTTTGTTTAAATTTGTCTGTTTTTTAAATTTTAAAGTCCTTTTCAGTTTATAGGACCTTTCTAAGTTTTTCGGTCATCTTTAGGTTAATCAAAGACCCTGCTCTGTTATTATGTAAATATCAAGGCGTAATGACTCAGTGTTACTTTGTGTTTTGTCTTTGTTTAAGTTTAGGCTATTTTTTAAGTCATTTGTTAATGTAACCTCTGTGTTGATAAAGTTTGAATTATATAAATTTATTTTAAAGTCACTTAAAGCAAATGTGATAGTTAACGCTTTTAACTCTATTTACAAACTCAGAATTAAAATCATAGCTTATTTTTAGCACCGGTGTCTTAATAACTTAAGGTTATACGCATATTTTATAGCTACTCCTACTGGTGGGACAGATGTTTAAGGCGTTAGACTAACATTTCCCTAGGTCACCGTTGGAGGGTTGGACCTTGTTTGATTACTGGCCGGTAGATGGTTTTCCCATATTCACTCCAGGATAATATTGAGGCTTTCTAAATATGTGGTGGTTTTTTTAGCACCACGAATTAATACCCATTCGGGCTTTACGTTAATATGTATTGTTAATTGTACTATAGCATGTATGTACGTATGTACATGTTACGCATATATTTACATCCATGATTACATATCTTGGATTGGTTTTTTATCACCACGTCTTACTACCCGTTCGGGTTATACGCTTATGTACTAATTACGCTAATGGTTTTAGGGAGTAGGAAGGTTATATTAATAAAAAGTGTACCCACATTTGCGTGAAGGTAGAGTGGAAAACCGTTTTGGAAAACCTCCATTAGTACACCCGACTGAGATTTGAACCTCGATCTCCCCGTCACCAGAAGTCTTGTCTACTGCAAGAGTAGCGCGTTAGACCACGCGGCCACTGAAATGGATCTTTGATTGTATTAGTTGAACTTATAAACATATATACAATGAATAGTATTAGCATTTTATGTATATATATATAATTTTATGTATGTATATATATAGTTCCTTGTAAGTTCCAGGCCCTTACAAACCTAAGATTGTGTTAATATAATTGTATATAGTGCAATTAACATAATATCTCCTACATATATTTGTATACATATATACATATTAATACTTATGTATAAATTTATATAAATAAATATATCTACTTATGTATATGTACTGAGGGTGATTTTTCCCTGAATGGTTTTTCCCTCTTCCTTCACACAAATGCGGGTACACTTCCTCTAAATTGAGCCTTCCTCATTCCTAGAAAAATAGCATAATTAGTACATATTTGTATCCAACCCGAAAGTGTAATGAGAAACGCTGGCAAAAAACAAATTTCCTTTTTCTTTGTTTTTTGCCAGCGTTTCTAATCACCTTTTCAGTTAAGGAGGGCGAGATTACACGGGGAAAGTAAGGAGGGTGAGCTTACAAGGGGCAAGTAAGGAGGGTGAGCTTACAAGGGGCAAGTAAGGAGGGCGAGCTTACACGGGGCAAGTAAAAAGGCAAGTTGCCTCGGCTAAGTTCGTCTTACTCACCTCATGTAAGCTCGCTTTTCTTCCTCGCTCCTTGTAAGCTCACCCTCTATACTTGCCCCGTGTAAGCTCACTCTACTTACTTGCCCCCTGTAAGTTCACTCTCCTTACTTGTACCCGTGTAAGTTCACTCTCCTTACTTGCCCCGTGTAAGCTCACTCTCCTTAATTGTACCCGTGTAAGTTCACTCTCCTTACTTGCCCCGTGTAAGCTCACCCTCCTTACTTGTACCCGTGTAAGCTCACTTTCCTTACTTGTACCCGTGTAAGCTCACCTCCTTATCTGTCCCCTGTAATCTCGCCCTCCTTATCTGCCCCCTGTAAGCTCACGCTCTTTACTTGCCCCGTGTAAGTTCACTCTCCTTACTTGCCCCATGTAAGCTCACCCTCCTTACTTGTACCCGTGTAAGCTCACTCTTCTTACTTGTACCCGTGTAAGCTCACCTCCTTATCTGCCCCCTGTAAGCTCACGCTCTTTACTTGCCCCGTGTAAGCTCACTCTTCTTACTTGTACCCGTGTAAGCTCACCTCCTTATCTGCCCCCTGTAAGCTCACGCTCTTTACTTGTCCCGTGTAAGTTCACTCTCCTTACTTGCCCCGTGTAAGCTCACCCTCCTTACTTGTACCCATGTAAGCTCACCCTCCTTGCTTGTACCCGTGTAAGCTCACCCTCCTTGCTTGTACCCGTGTAAGCTCACTCTTCTTACTTGTACCCGTGTAAGCTCACCTCCTTATCTGCCCCCTGTAAGCTCACCCTCCTTACTTGCCCCGTGTAAGTTCACTCTTCTTACTTGCCCGTGTAAGCTCACCCTCCTTACTTGTACCCGTGTAAGCTCACCCTCCTTGCTTGTACCGGTGTAAGTTCACTCTTCTTACTTGTACCTGTGTAAGCTCACCTCCTTATCTGGCCCCTGTAAGCTCACCCTCCTTACTTGCCCCGTGTAAGCTCACCCTCCTTACTTGTACCCGTGTAAGTTCACTCTTCTTACTTGTACTTGTGTAAGCTCACCTCCTTATCTGGCCCCTGTAAGCTCGCCCTCCTTATCTGCCCCCTGTTAGCTCGCCCCTAGTGCAGACCCACTAAAGTCACCTAGCGCACGATCAGTAGCAACTAAACTTAACCAACCACGTGTGTGTACTAACAGCAGCGCCTGCGCTGTGTTGTTCTCGTCGTCCTTCCAGCAGGTGGCCACGCCCACCGTGGTGAAGAAGATCCTGCGCTTCAAGCAGGAGAACCCCGGTATGTTCGCCTGGGAGATACGGGACCAATTGCTCGCCCAGAGGGTCTGTGACCCACACAGCATCCCTAGCGTCAGCTCCGTCAACCGCATCCTGAGGAACAGCGGCGCTTGGACCGAGGCGGACCTCGTCGCTCAGCCAGGACCCAGCGCGCACCGTGCCTCCACAGGTGAGAGGCACATTGACCCTTCTCGGGGCGAAGGGGGCGGGGAGANCTCACTCTCCTTAATTGTACCCGTGTAAGTTCACTCTTCTTACTTGCCCCGTGTAAGTTCACTCTCCTTACTTCCCCCGTGTAAGCTCACTCTCCTTAATTGTACCCGTGTAAGTTCACTCTCCTTACTTGCCCCGTGTAAGCTCACCCTCCTTACTTGTACCCGTGTAAGCTCACTTTCCTTACTTGTACCCGTGTAAGCTCACCTCCTTACCTGTCCCCTGTAATCTCGCCCTCCTTATCTGCCCCCTGTAAGCTCACGCTCTTTACTTGCCCCGTATAGGCTCACTCTTCTTACTTCCCCCATGTAAACTCACCCTCCTTACTTGTACCCGTGTAAGTTCACTCTCCTTACTTGCCCCGTGTAAGCTCACTCTCCTTAATTGTACCCGTGTAAGTTCACTCTTCTTACTTGCCCCGTGTAAGTTCACTCTCCTTACTTCCCCCGTGTAAGCTCACTCTCCTTAATTGTACCCGTGTAAGTTCACTCTCCTTACTTGCCCCGTGTAAGCTCACCCTCCTTACTTGTACCCGTGTAAGCTCACTTTCCTTACTTGTACCCGTGTAAGCTCACCTCCTTATCTGTCCCCTGTAATCTCGCCCTCCTTATCTGCCCCCTGTAAGCTCACGCTCTTTACTTGCCCCGTGTAAGTTCACTCTCCTTACTTGCCCCATGTAAGCTCACCCTCCTTACTTGTACCCGTGTAAGCTCACTCTTCTTACTTGTACCCGTGTAAGCTCACCTCCTTATCTGCCCCCTGTAAGCTCACGCTCTTTACTTGCCCCGTGTAAGCTCACTCTTCTTACTTGTACCCGTGTAAGCTCACCTCCTTATCTGCCCCCTGTAAGCTCACGCTCTTTACTTGTCCCGTGTAAGTTCACTCTCCTTACTTGCCCCGTGTAAGCTCACCCTCCTTACTTGTACCCATGTAAGCTCACCCTCCTTGCTTGTACCCGTGTAAGCTCACCCTCCTTGCTTGTACCCGTGTAAGCTCACTCTTCTTACTTGTACCCGTGTAAGCTCACCTCCTTATCTGCCCCCTGTAAGCTCACCCTCCTTACTTGCCCCGTGTAAGTTCACTCTTCTTACTTGCCCGTGTAAGCTCACCCTCCTTACTTGTACCCGTGTAAGCTCACCCTCCTTGCTTGTACCGGTGTAAGTTCACTCTTCTTACTTGTACCTGTGTAAGCTCACCTCCTTATCTGGCCCCTGTAAGCTCACCCTCCTTACTTGCCCCGTGTAAGCTCACCCTCCTTACTTGTACCCGTGTAAGTTCACTCTTCTTACTTGTACTTGTGTAAGCTCACCTCCTTATCTGGCCCCTGTAAGCTCGCCCTCCTTATCTGCCCCCTGTTAGCTCGCCCCTAGTGCAGACCCACTAAAGTCACCTAGCGCACGATCAGTAGCAACTAAACTTAACCAACCACGTGTGTGTACTAACAGCAGCGCCTGCGCTGTGTTGTTCTCGTCGTCCTTCCAGCAGGTGGCCACGCCCACCGTGGTGAAGAAGATCCTGCGCTTCAAGCAGGAGAACCCCGGTATGTTCGCCTGGGAGATACGGGACCAATTGCTCGCCCAGAGGGTCTGTGACCCACACAGCATCCCTAGCGTCAGCTCCGTCAACCGCATCCTGAGGAACAGCGGCGCTTGGACCGAGGCGGACCTCGTCGCTCAGCCAGGACCCAGCGCGCACCGTGCCTCCACAGGTGAGAGGCACATTGACCCTTCTCGGGGCGAAGGGGGAGGGGAGAGTCCTGTACTTAACATCCCTTCACAGGTGACAGGCACATTTACCCTTCTCGGGGGGAGGGGAGAGTCCTGTACTTAACATCCCTTCACAGGTGACAGGCACATTTACCCTTCTCGGGGGGAGGGGAGAGTCCTGTACTTAACATCTCTTTACAGGTGACAGGCACATTTACCCTTCTCGGGGGTGGGGGGGGGAGGGAAGGGGGAGAGTCCTGTACTTAACATCCCTCCCAATATGAGAATGTCGCTTTTGTCCATTTATTCATCTTTGTGAGTAAGAATGATTTAATATAATATACACTATATAGGATATATAATAGTATAGATAGGAAAATTTTATAAGCAAATAAAAAATACCATTCTGGTTGGATATGGATTGGAGCTATAAGAAGATTTGCAGGTGTGAAATTATCAGGATCTTCACGAATATCATCTTTTAAAAGAGTTAATAAAATTAATAATGAGAGTACAACTATAGATCCTATCATATATTTAAAAATATAATATGGGTGAGAAGGAATTTTATCAATTCTTTTAACTCCCTGAGGTTAATTTGATACATTAATAAATGAAAAATTAATTCAATAACAGTTCAAACCAGTGGTTCATCAGTTCGCTAAGCGGCCTAATGTGTTGTGTTTCAGTAATTAGTATGTATCAGTTTCTTCATCTACCAAGGAATACAAATTTTTATGGGTGGTTAAATTGTGAAAGTATATTGTTAAATTTAGGCGATCACCTAGCCCCAGTAGTTCCGGAGATACATCTTGGGGTGGTGTTGTGGGTTTGGGGGGTTATGTGTACTTTCCCTACTTTAGGCCGTCTCCCTAGCCCTGGTGGTTACGTAGATACTTATGAAAGGACTGTGTGAGAGGTAGGTGGTGTTGGTGTTTTAGGTTAAGCCGTATAAGTAATTTTAATCAGCCTATATGTTAACCGAACGTCTGAGTAGTGCGTTTTTGAGTGAAAGAGTAAAGTAGATTTGTAGCACATGACACAATGACAAGAGTGTTTGCTTTATGGTATTATAGTGTATTTTTTAATTATCTATCTCTAATAATAGTTTATTCAGCTTTATTAACAAAAGAGAGGCGAGTCTACATAATTATTTTTTTTATTCCCAGAAGTCATAAAAGGAATAATTTGAATTAATCTTGTAATTTTAATAACTTGACCAGAAAAAAAAAATTTCACCAATAATAATTCTATCTCATAGTTTAGCGGTAAGAAAATTCACTTCCGTCGTAGTTGTATGATCATTGGAGGTCTGGGAGGTTTTAATCAAACTTCATTGCGTAAGATTTTAGCTTAGTAGTTATTCAAATATGTATATATTATTTTTCTTGACGATCTGGGCTATCGACAATTCGGATATTTGACGTCCAAATTATTGATATTATATATATATATATATATATATATATATATATATATATATATATATATATACATATATACATATATATATATATATATATATAATACACTAGAGTGTCGATAATGCTATACTTATTAGAGCCCTGCTCTAGATATCCTATGGGAGGCATAGCTCACGAAAAATGACCGGATTATCACTCTAAATTACACTGCTAGCCGGTCGCGTTTTGTGACAGACACTGTACAATCTCAGAAGCCAGCTCTAACTACGTCAGTGACATTAACTTAATGTAAACGTTCTTGACACACACACCTATATACTTACACCAAAAGAGACCAGCCCAAATCAAGAGGCAGATTCTGACGAGGGAGCAGGTGGTCTCATTCTCGTATAACTAAGATTCACTTTTATTTTTCTTCATGAATAATTGAACAAGTGTCCCAGAGATTGTGGGAAAAGGGTGGGGGGAGTAGGGGAGGGGAATAGTAGACAGGTTCCTAACACTGTGATAGACCTGGAGGGACCGATTGGGTCGTCAGCTGGGCAGTTAAACGTTTGCCGTCCGCTCAAACTCATCCGTGAGCAGTCCACTCTAATGGGACTTGATTTATAATGACCACGCCTGTTTTTTTTTTAATAATTCCTAATTTTATATAAATTAATAACAAATTAACTCGTTTCTCAGGATTGTTTGCTACATAGTAAATACACATAAAATTAGCATGAGTAATTTGTAAATATGAGAGGGGAATTATCGTTTGAAAATGTATCAGATTCATCATCCAAAAATGAAAAACTATATTTTAAGTTTACAAATAGATGGATTCATCTTTAATTATTTGTTTGAAACCCTAACTATGGAATTTACAAAAGAGTGCTTAGCATTTGAAGCTGTATCCGCACTGGTGGGCACGTAGTCATAGACGTCAGTCTCATCTTGCCTCGTTCACCTGTGTCTGTGGGGAAAAAAACCAGGGCGATTATAGCATGATAATAGAGAGAGTGGCTAGTTTTTTTACATGAGTGGTTTTCATTCTCCTCAAATAAATTATGGCGCATTTAAAAAAAATATTTTCCTCTTCGTACAGCTAACTTTGTGCTAGTGTGTTCGGCTTTGAGTCGGAAATTCTGAATTTAAATTTCGGTTGGGTGCACTGGGATAGTGTTTTGTTAAGGAGGCTGCCTATCTGTGACGTCACAGCAGGTCAAGGTAGGATTTCCCATGTTAATGTATTTACGTTTTATTCAGAAAGTTTTAAGCATGTTACATCTAAACGAAAACTATACATTTTTAAATAATCCTAAAAATAGTGTTACATTGTCACAAGACTATTTTTGTGATCTTGAATCAGCTTTTCTTTTGTAAACGTATTTTTTATAAATCGTCTATAGCCCAGACTATTTGGTTTAGTCAAGAAAATTGCGTGTAGGATTCTTCATGCTAAGATGTAAATTTAAAAATTCGGTGGAAGCGTATGTCTATCTAGAATAGGAAACTAGAAAAAGGTAAATTTAAAAATCCAGTCAATTTACCCAGGTGCAAATAGTATAATGACTGTATAAACTCGCCAAAGGTTGAGGGGAAGTGTTACCAGCATGTAAATTAGAGGCCTCGCAGGGAGAACTCCTCATTTTCCTCCGTCTCTTTCTATTTTGCACATTGACGTAAGCCGCGTCCAGACTGCAACAGAACAACGAACATAAACATTTCCACGAACATGTTCGTTGTTCGGTTCGTTGTGGCTGAATGTCCAGACTTGAACAGAACATGTTCGCAAAGTTTTCCCATAATTGGTTGGTTTTTAAATTATTTATATTAATGAATAAAATAGATAATATATTAAACAAATGGAGAACAATAACGTTCGTGTGTGTTTATTGTGATATAATAAACCATAAAAAAATGAATTACTGTACTTAAATTGGGATCGTTACAAATAAATTGAACAAATTACTTTAAGTATTAATTTTACAAACGTCTCCTATTTGGTAAACAAAAAAGACAATAATTAACGTTTCTGGAAATAAAAATTTGAGTACAATCAGTTTATTGAGTCCTTTTAGTAAAACGAAGTATACCGACTGGGAAATTAGCAGCAGGCAAAAAAGGTGAAGCATCATTAGGAGAAAATCAGGTAAAATGGATCCCTTTAACCCTCACCCTACCCACCTCGGTGGACGCAAGATTTAAGGCGTCACTTCACTATTAGATTAGACTGCCGAGGACGGTGAGATCAGTGTTCGATCCCAGTTAGGGGCATTGAAGGTTTTTTCTAAATGGCTACCCACGGTCTCAACGCAAATGTGGGTGCACTTCTTCTAAATTACACCTATTTTATTCTAGCCTAATTGTGTAATTAGTACATAGGCGTATAGCCTGTCAAAAAAAACCTCCTCTAGTTGTCCCTAAGTGTCCTTGAGGTAGGGTGCTAGTGAGCACCAGTTTAGTGCATTAATTTTGCAGTTTTTATAGTATAAACATTTTTCGGCAAAAATAGATAAAATATTTCTTCTATAGAAACATAGAGTTTAGCTTTCCGCACATGCTAATCTCAAGAGTTCTTGAATATCTCTCATGAGCATAGCGGCATTTGGTGACAAACTTTTTAAATGCAGAGAAAAAGTCACTAAATTTCAGGACACCCTTGACAGATATTAAAGAATTGTGGATGTTAGCATGTGCGTAAAGCTAAACTCTATGTTTCTATAGAAGAAATATTTGATCTATTTTTGCCGAAAAATGTTTATGCTATAAAAACTTCTAAAATACTGCCCTAAACTCACACTCACTAGCACCCCATCTTAAGGTGTATTTTTCTCACTGAGGTCGAGCAAAAATTTAGCCCATAAAAACTGGTATACATAAATAATAGTTTGTATATACTTTCTTAACTTTTCCTGTACTGATGGTATCTTATTTTCCTTTTTCCTTTTTAAGAGCGGCTAGCAAACTTTCTATTTTTTACTGAACTCGTTCACATCCCTGTCCATCACGGCCCTAATCTTCTCAACGCATTCTTTTTTTTTATTTTAATATAGTAATCTGGATCCTTAAGATTCCAGATTAACTGGTGTTACTTATAGAGAGAGCTCTTTGAGCTTCATTTGCTCCTTTTTGACCACTCAATTTCCCCACAATATGCTAAAACAAAGTAGATAAAATTACGCACAAAGGTATTTTTGAAATATTTGTATAATTTACTGAACACATAAAAAGCTTTATTATTGCTGGATGAACTAATCTAAAATCTATATTAAATATTTTGAAAACAATTTTTTACTAATAATGATTTTGCTAGTATGCTAAAAAAAAATTTATTTTAACTCTTGGCCAAACTTAAAAGTGATTTTTCTCCAAAGGATCAGTCCTAATAGCTGAAACTAATTCAATTAAGTGATAAATAAAAACTTATACATGGGGATCGAACCCGGAACCTTTGGTTGTACGCGTCAATGCTTTATGGTTAAGCCATCTTGATTCTTCTCATATAATTATATTTTACGATACGAACCAGGATGTATCAGTTTTAGAGGATTGGCGTGAAATAGCCAAATGTTCCGAGCTCGATTCCTGTGTCATTTTGTCATTTGTCACTAAATTGAAAATGCTTGTTTTATATTAATCATTAATTAGGCCGGTATATATAAAAATATCATTTTCACAAAAATAAACGTCTCAGGCCTGTTCATAAAATCTCCACTAGGCGTCAAATAGGCTATACATAGCCTACATTAGTCATCGTTGAGAGAGAATATTTGAATTTGATTTATTAATATTAAATGGGGTATAAATCTACTAAAACAAGAATTTAGTATATGAGTATGAAGTATTTTTTTTTATTTTACAAATAATAGTTTAGATATTGAATCACCTGCTAGCATTATATTTAATAATTATGTTTAAATCAATCTTATTTCCACGAAACAACGGACTTAGTTATAATGGCGATTATATACCTTTGAAAAGTGGTATGGTCAATTTAATGCTTTCGGACGAGTTTTATATTTTTCAAAAAATTAACTAGATAATAGATACAATCGCTGAAGAAGCAGCTGCTTTGATGGACTCGACTAATGAGGCTATTGACAACGTGCAAACTATTGTGTCCACAAAATTGTCCTAGGACTGAAACCAGACTTTGATCTGATAGTAAGGCCTACACGAGGAACTAAGGATGACTCCAAAAATGTTAACTCCTGAGTATTTTCTAACCATCAGGGGTTGGATGGACGGTTGATGTTGCAGGTGCTGACCAAAGAGACTGTGGTTTAATCCCAAATGGGGGTATTTGGGTTGATTCATCAATAATGTGTATCCACTAGAACTATTACCACAAAGGCGTATAACCCTAACGGGTAGTAATACGTGGTGCTAAGTATTATTAGATCCACAAAGACTTTTTGGCACCAGAGGCAAATGTTAAAATGGCTAGCCCCTCCGCTACTCATATACCACCCACCCACACAAAATACAGAAGTAAAAGAAGATTAATTATTCTATTAAGTTTCTTTTATTCAATTATAGTTTAGAATCATTATTGTTGTACACTACTAAAAACAAACGAACTTTCATACCCTTTTTGTATGCAAAGTTGTTGATGACATGATTTGAAATCAAGCCCGGAGGCTACTTACTAACTTCACTTTCTATTAAAATAATCACCAGTTTCGTAAATATATCTTGAGGCATTGCTGAAATTAGGTTTGTCTTAAAGAGTGTTAGTTTGATAAAGGATGGTCATACGATGCTACTGACACTGGAAATGTCAATAATATTTGCAAAGTTGTAACCAACATCTTGAATGCCTCCAATCACATTGTGGAAATGTACAAGAGGTATCCCCTTTGGAGAACATTCTAGTTTTTAACTATTATGTTTAGCTCTTTCAAAATAAGAAATTATGTCCCTGTATTCATGGAGCAGCTCCGATCCATTTAAATCTCGTGAATAAATTTGGAATAGATAAATTAATTAACGTTGGAGCTCAGTAATTTGCTCGGAACTTTGAAGATTCGATTTATTTCACAAAGACTTATCATTATCAGATCACATACGAACACATTGACGTTGAAGAATGCTGCCTACTTAACTGTTAAGCCTGATAGTAGATTGTTTCTTAAGCTTGGTCGGAACTTTTGGAACGTGGATGAACAGTATGATAGTTGATAAGCGCTTGTTGGTAGTAAAGCATGATAGGATATCTTTTTTTAGGATTTTTTGTTATCTAATGGAATATATCGTTCCCAGAAAATTTCTAGAAATTTTCACTTTTTTCATTTTCCGCCTCTTCAAACTTTACCAACCCGTGTGACAGCACCAATTGCTCCACCCCTTGGCTACGCCCCTGTAAAATTATTACAGTAATTATAAGTTATCCATTCCAAAATTTCTCAAATAATCAACCCCAGTGAAAATCCTGTATTATATATGCTGAAAGAAATAACAATATAGCCAAATTTGGTTACAAAAGGCCTTCTCTGAGAGCTATAAAAATTACTTGCCTTACTTCCACTTATTCATATATCGTCATTTTATCATCAACCGTCACTTTTGGCCCCCGATTACAGGGGTCGAATGATCTAGGGTTCGAATATCAGTTGGATGTACTGAAGGTGGTTTTCTAAATTGTTTTATAATTTCGCTCCACGCCAATACTGGTACACTTTGTCTAAACTAAACCTTCCTCTGTCCTAAGCCATTAGGGAGAAAAAAAATTCGGTTCCTCTACTGGTGGTCACGGGGTCTAATGCGTCAGTATTACAAAATACTGGATTGCTGGGGGGTAGGTTCACTGAGGTATATTTTCAGCACGTGTGATTTGTCATGGGGGTTTTCTTTCCCCCCTCTACGCTAATATGGATGCACTTCTTTTAAAACAGCCCTTACTCACTCCTATTGGCTGGATTAATTTTTAATAAACCTTGTGTTAAATGTGATAGTTTAAAATAAACCTATACTGTTTTAATGTCTTGGACGGTATTTGTAGGAAACTCTGAACCCCTCGTACCTCAACTGTTTTATCACTGCTCCAAGATGAATATATTATTGCCCTCGATTAAGGGGCCATCCTTAAATTACGTAAGGCTTTTTTTTTCGTGATTTTTACCCCCTCCCTCACCACCACGTAAGGGATCGTAAAATATTTTCCGTCACCACCCCTCCCCTCCACCCCCAATTTATCCTACGTATTTTTTATGATTTGTTAAATTAGATTATTTTAATCATTTGATTATTTTTAGACACAAAGATTGGTAATAAAGTGAGTGATTTAAAATTTTAGAATACTTTAATTGCAGTAAAATTATGTGTAACACATCATAAGTAAATTAAATTTAGGCCTAATTAAAATTGTATAATTAATATAGCCTATTTATTTTCTGACAAATTAAAAAAAAATAACTTTAAACATTGATAAAGACCTTACATTATATGTATTCTGTTCCCCCACCTCACCCATCTTGTAATAAAACGTAAGAAAATACTGACCTCTAAAAATCCTTACGTAATTTAAGGACGACCCCTGAGCAACAAAGTTGGTCTAAGATGTTTGGGAAACACTTAGGGGCATTACGCCTTGGTGATGGTACCCGCATGACACATCATCTATACGCAGCTTTACTGCTTTAACTTTGTTAATCTGTGGTATAGAACACAGACAGATAACATGCTGTGTCTGTTTCAGACTCAACCCTGAGATCCACCACGTCCCCCTCTTCCTACCAGGAGCAGCAGCACAAGACCGCCGCGTCCCTAGTCGCCATGGGCAGGATGGGTGGCTTCTTCCCACCACCCTCTCACCTACCATTCCCTTCCGTCACGTCCCCTCCTCACCCCGGCTACCTATCAAGCCGCCTGGCCGCCCTCCGACCCCTGCAATCAGCCTCCAAGGCCCCTTGGCTCGTCACCCACCACCCCCTCTACTCCTCTCGATACGAGGGGGGATTCTGTCAGGTCCCCCACTACCTCAGCAACAGCAGCGAGGAGGATTCCAGGGACAAGAGCGAGGAAGACGTTGAAGAAGAGGTCGCCGTCAAGGCCCCCACGGAGAGGCGGAAAGGGGAGGAGGGGTCTGAGACGCAGCAGAAGAAGCGCAACCCCTACTCGATAGAAGAACTCCTGAAGAAACCGGATTGCAAGAGATCTCCTCCCCCGGCGGTGGCCGTACCGGCGATGTTCTTGCAGCCACCGTGCGGTCTCTTGGTCGATAAGCCTTGCTCCTGCAGTCTGGTTGCGGCGGTTCATTTGGTGAGGGACGGCGTAGAGACGGCCTCGACCACCATCGCGTCGCCTCTGAGCTTGTCCCCGACAGAGGACAGAGCGAAACAAACGGCGATGTGCGGCACGTAGTGCAGTTGGGAGACGTTTAATTTTCTGCCTCAACACTGCGAAATGGCGGACAGTTGTAGTTGCTCTCTAAAGTGACGCTCATTTGTATTGTGTTCGTCCTCACCTATTTACTATGATGTGTTTTAAATAATGACAAGTTTTGAGATTATCCGACATGATAGCATTTACACGCTCACCTTTAAAAACAGAGCAGGGCAGAAACGTTGTAGCGTTAGGATCTCCAAACCAATCAGATGATTTCATTCAGCATTATCCGCGCTGTCCATTCCGCACATCTTGAAATGGTTTCAGCTCACTCGGTTTTGCAAGATATCATCTGTTTGAGAAACCTAATCAAATTTTAAAACCAACTCAATCAGTACACAAGCGTCTAAAAGCGAGGTACAATCAGATAGATCCGTTTACTGTTGTTGTGAGGAGATTTGAAATGACTCGTTGAAGGGAAAGCGCTTGTGTTGTTCTTGTTCTGTTTTGTTTTGTTTCTTGACACAACACAATAATTTTAAAACATCCAGCTTGATATCTCTTTGACTCTGAAAATAAAATATATTGATAATCAACTGTTTCTACAGGTTGATCCAAAAGTCACGCAACCCAAAGAAAAAAACTTATATTTTGTGCCATCAACTCAGCATATTGTTGATTTATTCAGCAGGCGTGATTCTGGAAAACTACGTACAGACGAGTGTTGGCATTCCATGTACTGCTCGTGAAAAACTCGTCTCACACATTCAAATGCTCTAACTCAACTGGCTAGACCTAGTTTATGTCTCAAGGTCACATGGCCTGCACAACACCCGGCCAACAACACGGTGTTGCCATACATATAAACAACATGTTCTTCTGTGAGAAATATCCTTGGAAAAACAGGGTAGCGTGACTTTTGGATCACCTTGTAGTTTGTGTTGCAAAGCACTATGGATACATGTCTTCTAGCGTGTGAATAATTGCTGCGTCCCTCAAACAGATTCTGCTCTCTATTTTCGGCGAACGTGTGGATCTATTTTTACTCTTCTTATACTGTTTATGTTGCATTATAAACATCAGCGAGCTATAGTTTAAAATAAATGGTTTATTTCACCTTTAGCGGGACGTTTTTAGTATTATATTGACTCGGGTTTTTGTTTAGTTTGAAATAAGGAAAATTAAACTAGCCTACCCATAATTGTCTAATGTATATAATATTATTACCTATAAAATACAAAGTCTTATAATTTAAATATAATGCAAAGAATCGGATTTCTTAGGAAAATAATTAGTCTCTGTAATGTATTTTAATTTAAAGACTGTAATGATAAGTTTCAACTTTAGTTTAGAAACGTTATGGTATTCTATTGATGTGTGTTGTCGGGATTTTAAAATCAAATTTCAAATAATTTTTTAATCAAATTAAAGTGTGGAAATTATGTACATCTACTAAAGCACGCTCCCTAGTTACTTGACTTAATTTCGTTCGTTGTCACCGTCCACTACAAGTAGAGGTGCAGGAGCGGGGGTTTTTTTAAGGGGGAAGGGGCTATATACAAGTGTGAAGTTTCTGCATATATTATATATGTGTTTGGCGAGGCTTCATAGGGGGTTCGATATAGTTTCGAGTTGGTCCAAGAATGTTTATGAATGGATCAAAGCTTTCTCAAGTTGGTCTGAAAATGTTTCCGAATGGATTAGAATAATTTCGAGCCCAAGATTGCTTTACAAATTAGACGAAGTGTTTTTGAGTTGATCTGAAAAAAAAAATCCTAATGGTTTGAAGTGTTCTCGAATTGATCCGAGAATGTTTCTCGTAATCTGTAATTCATTTGATAATGTTTCCGAGTGGTTCAGAATAATCTCGAGTTGAATTAATAACGGTTTCAAATTGATCGTAGTGTTCTCTATTAATTTGAATGAGTGCGAATAATTTTGAGTTGGTGCGAGAATGTTTACGAACATTAATAACAATTCTATCAAATAAATCGTGGCTAATTAAAAATGAACCAACTTAAAAGAACACTAAATTAGGGTTTTAAGATTTGATCTTACAATTTATAAATTAAGTTTTGGTGAAATTATCAGTTCTCTAATGTTAACGTCTCAATAATTTACTATTTGCGAACACAAACCTTTACCATCGTTGAAAGATGTTTAGAATGCAACTAAACAAGTTCAAATTTGTACTGTACCTGTTAAATATGAGCTTAGCCCAAATAAATTATTTAAGATAAAAAAATAATTTAGGAATATTGCCATAAGAATGTCCTTAAGAGTCTTCAGCTTAGTAAATAGTCTTATCAATAATATGAGTGTGTTTTAAACAATATTTTTTTCATAAATAATTATCTAAATATTAATCAATGTGAAGTTAGATTTTTTCATTAGAATGTTTAGAAAAAACAGTTATTATCAACTTGATCTAAGAGTTGAGTATGAGGAGGTTAGTTGAAAGAAAATGCGCTCGTATTAGCGTGGAGATGGAACGGGAAAACCACAATGATAAATCACTTGTGGAAATTATCCTTCTTTATAGAACACGGCTAAGATTCGAACCTCAAACTCACCCGTCACCAGCGATCCAATACATTGCATGACTGACGCCATAAGCCACGTGGACACTGGTGTGGGTGTGGAGTTAAAAATCACACACTGATTGCTTAGGTTATTGATCCTTCTATCAGTGGGTATATCTTACTTAAAAGAAAAATAATTACTACAAATTTAACTACCGGTCGGCGTCTGTGTTTAACTCTAATCCCTAACTACAATTTTAATGCCCATGCATAAATTAAGACGTGACCTGCCAAGGGAGAAACATTTCCGCCAGAGGTTAATGATAAAGCTTCTAGCATCGACACAAAACGAATCACCGATGTTGATCCGCACAATTAAGACGCGACACAAATGTCCAGCTATAATAATAAGTTAGCGTAGCCGAGGCAAGAGACTAATTACAAGTTAGCTGCCATCTGGCTGCGGGGTAAAAGGCCGGGTAAAGTATTACCTTCTAACGGGCACGGCCTACCAAATACGGCAAATGGAATTGCGGAAAAAAAATATCGTAGGAACTCGCTTCAGTGGCCGCCGAATGGTCTTAAGGTGCGGCAGAAGGGAGCGCGAGTATTTTTACAGTTTTTATAGAATTGGCATTTTTTGGCCAAAATAAATCAAATATTTCTCCAGTAGCAACATATAGTTTAGTTTTCTGCACATGCTAATATCAAAAGATCTTAAATATCTCTCAAGGGTGTCCTGAAATTTTGTCAAAACTTTTTCTATTTATTTAAAAAGTTTTGACAACATTTCAGGACATCCTTGACAGATATTCAAGATCTTTTGGTATTAGCATGTGCAGAAAACTAAACTATATGTTGCTACTGGAGAAATATTTGATTTATTTTGGCCAAAAAGTGTCAATTCTATTAAAAACTGTAAAAAATACTCGCGCTCCCTTCTGCCGCACCTTAAGGTGGGAATGTAGGGGACGCGAGAAAATCTTAATGTTTTTGCAGTTTTTATGGCAAAACTATTTTTTTGGTCAATATAAATAAAATATTGTTCCAGTAGAAACATATCGTTTAGTTGTATGTACATGATGAAATAAACAGTTCTTTAAATATCTGTCATGAGCATAGATGAGGAGCAATTTGAATTAAGAGAAATGGTTGTCATTAAATTCCAGGACACCCTTGACAGATATTCAACAACGGTTGAGGTCACCATGTGAAGAAAATTAAACTGTATGCTTGTACTGAAGAAATATTTGATTTATTTTGAAAAATAAAAAAATCATATAAAAAGTGCAAAAAAAAGTTTAACCTTTTCTTGCGTCCCTTACACTCCCGCCTAAAGGTGTCACTCTCATGTTAGACTGACCTGTTGATGATGGAGAGATCGGGTTTCAAATCCGGATCAGGTCTACTGAGGGTGGTTTTATCTTGATATTTTCCCACTCTACCTCCACGCATATGCTGAGAAATTACCTCTAAAATGCTTCCTTCTTCATCCTTACCCCATTAGAGTAATTATCACATGTGTGTATAACCTGGACAGGTAGTAAGATAGGGTGATAAAAAAAACTATACCTTAGGTGATTTAATAATGACACTATAAACAACTTTTTAACAGAACTGCAAGATTGACAGAGTGTTTGAATAGTTTCGAGGAAACTCATGTGGCCCACCCAGCCAAAAATTATATATATATATATATATATATATATATAAAATCAGGCACTTCATCTTCATGTTCGCAGTAGCTCTACAGTCTAATATTTATTTATTTTTATTTATTTAGCACCGCGTCTTAATAACCGTTCGGGTTACACGCTTAAGTACTAATTACGCTGATGGGTATGGAATTGGGAAGGTTACATTTTAGATGAAGTGAGCCCACATTTGCGTGGAGAGGGAGAGTGGAAAACCATTTAGGGCAAACCACCCTTAGTCCACCCGACCAAGATGTGAACCTCGATCTCCCCATCCTCAGAAGTCTAGCTTAACACGAACCTAGCGCGTCAGCTAACTACGCTACCGAGGCGGGTCAAGCGTCTAATTGACAAATTTAAAATACATCTATCAAATATACATCTGCCCATTCGGTATATCCGCTTATTTACACCAATATAGTTTTGATGAGGAATGTTGAATGTATATGAAATGTACCCGCATTTTTAATGAGGCTGGAAAGCCACTTTGGTGGGTGGATGGGG
>CABFWB010000157.1:12370-29973 GCA_902151455.1 Timema bartmani | reverse complement strand
GGGGGGGGGGGGGGGGGGGTACTTAAGTAGACCCGACTAAGATTCGAACACTGATATCCCCGTTACGGACAAACCAATGCATTGGAAGAGTGGTGCCTTATATCATGAGATAAACCAATTTTATTTCTAAGCAATTGTAATTAGTTTTTTTTCCGCGCGGTTCTTATTATATGGCGACAAAGGGCAACCATAGGCAGGTTGGTTCAAAAATGTCTATACATAACCACGTCTTGGTTGGACAGTAACACACTAAGTCTTTAGGAACTTTTCATTAAGTTTGGCAACAGTGTCGTGTGTGATGTGTATCCCGGGGACGTATCTCCTCTTTAGTTCCTCTTCCAATTTGAGACAAATTCCTGATCCGGTCAGGATTATTATCCCCACGCGCTCTTCTTCAGACAACGGCATTTCATAACGGCACCTAAAACATAAATTAAATTATTCCTTACGTTTGGGGACTTTCGAATCAATCTGTATAACGTGAGCATGAAACTATTAGAGGTGCGATAGATAAGAGCCGTATGCGAGCGTAATTGATAAAGAACAAAGATGCCAACTTAAATTCACTTTTTATCAAGACATAAAACATTCTCGGCACTCCGAATCATACATGTAATCAATTGAGTCCCACAGCTTTGCTCCAAACATTCCTCCACTCCATACATTACGTGGGAAAGCCTAGTCACCCAAAAATAATACGCTCTGTAGGGGTGATAAAAAAATATCATAATATTTATTGGTTCACAATTTTGACGACATAATGCCACGGACAATGACAAAGAAAGAACAAACGGTTGATGTGAACTTTGTGAAAAAGTTCTTTGTTATTGAACCTACGAGTCGTTCAAAACTTTCCCTGCTCATCCTATACGCTTAAACTTAACAATGTCCCTGAAGTCACTTGAAATTTTGAACAACTTTTCACGAGCTTTTAAACCCACAATAAGGTCCTCATCAGACGACGAAATTCTCGCGAATGATCAATAATAGGTTTTTCTTGTGTGAACGAAAAACAGGCAACTAAACGTAAGTGACCAAGTCACCCACGATTTATCTCGCCGCGTTGATTTCCTTGGTGGACAAAGGTTCTAATGGAGACTAATATTATCGGTATACTTTAGGGCAGGCAGGCCCTCACATTCATTATGGTGAGGCTATCGAAGAGGCGAGGCCAAAATGCATATGCGAGAATTTTGCACTTTCCAAATTTGTTTTTAAATAAAAAGATCATAAATATTTGATCATAAGTGTTAATTGAATTAAGATGATTTGATTTGCCACGGTGGTTAACCCTTGTAATTAAATTTTTTACTGTATTTCAAATTGTTGTTAAATTAACGTGTTTTATAGAAACTCCTTAGATTCAGTTTAATAGATTAAAATATCATTGTAAAAAAATGGCCTACCAAAAATCTGTCTAAATAATTGTAACACTTTTACTAATAAAATAAAATGTGAATTAAAATATTTCAGCTTTAAAATAAAACAAGAAACTATTCAAACTGATATATCCCTCTACAGAAAAACAGGTATAATACGCCTTATAAAGTGTGACGTTAACAATTTTGTGGGTAGTTAAATGTTTTTTGAGATTGTAAAAAGTATTATAAAAAACATTGTATCTGTTATA
This sequence comes from Timema bartmani, assembly GCA_902151455.1. Lineage (NCBI taxonomy): Eukaryota > Metazoa > Arthropoda > Insecta > Phasmatodea > Timematidae > Timema > Timema bartmani. The sequence continues at coordinate 28,343 of CABFWB010000157.1, read as the reverse complement.
GTATTGTTTTAAAGGCATCACTCTTATATTTATTGATTTAAGCCTGCACATTTTGTATTATTTATTCTAAGTCGCTATTTAGCTCATAAAATGGCCATATCCCAAAAATACTTTATAATAAAGTTGCGTTGCTATTACTGATTGTGAGGTAAGAATTTACATTTGAATGATTTCGCAAGGGTAAAACTGTACGTGCATCTACGCGGGCTAGTTGAAGAAGAACTAAAATATTCACCTAAAAACACCCTTCCTAATTATTTCTTTATTTTAAACCTTAAAACTGATTTTAACTTTTTATAAAACTGTGTTTTCCTTAATTAAATACAAACTAATCAACCTATCACAGTGAAATATATATATTTTAATTTTTTTTGTTCTTTTAATCACTATAAACTTCAGTAAATATTAATGATGCTAATCAGGAAATGTGAAATACAACCTTTATTGTTGTTCAAATTAAACAAAATAATGTGCTATCGCCATGAACCTTTATAAAATTATAAGTATTCAGAAAAACTAATGATATTTCAAAAATTCACTAGCCGATGGATAATGCACTATTTAATTTAAAAATATAGTTCAAGATGACACATGATTTGGTACATTCAAAGATTTCTATATTAATTTCTCGGATAGACACAAAAAATTTATTTGCTGATGAGATACTATTTTAATTTGACGAGACGCTCGTTAAAAACTTGGTGTATGACATGAGTTATGTTACATCTTACACTAATAATGTAAAATAGCACCCATCCTGGAAAGAAGTAACATATAACTATTAAATTTATGTTTATACTTAGCCTACAACAAAGCCTGCCATAAAAATATCCATCGTACTAGAAACATTTTAACACAATTTTTTATTTAATCTATTTTAGTCTTAAATTATAAAACTTAAAATGGAATATTTTTAATAATTTGGGGACATATTAATACCTTTAACCTCAACTTTGGTCCGAACTATATTTTGAGATAATGAACCACTTCTTTAATAACGCAGGATATCTTGGCAATCTGCGACGCAACCTAGCGCTCTGACAAGGGTCCCGCTTATATGTTTGAACCTTAAAACAAATATTTAGTGCTACAAAATCTCTATTTATCGTGTTGTGTGTATGCACTGTCGACAAACAGTTACTTGTCCAATTTGTTAGTAAATTTTCCTTGTAAGTTATTTTATATTCAGTGATATTAATTTTGTATTATTTTGTGAACCTTCGTGTGAATAAACTGTAAATACAAAATGTTGACAATTTGACCATCTTGTGGTGTTTTATTTATTTTGGTTTATGCAAATGTATTGATTTTTGCATAAAGGTGTAGTTTTGTATTAGCACTTCATAAGTTCTCTTTTTCCGTGACTAGAGGGTTAAGATCACCTAATTTCAAGGAATGTAAAACTCAGAATATACAAAACGATCATTTTTTTCAGTTGTTTTCTATGGTTTTGAAACGTGGTGGTTTACCTTAAATGAAGGCAAAAAAATGTAGGATGTTCAAAAATAAGGTGCTTAGGAAGATATTTGGTCCAATCAGGGATGAAGATACTAGGGAGTGGAGGAGGTTACATAATGATGGGTTACATACCCTGTACTCATTATAAAACTTTGTTAGAATAATCAAGTCTCGTAGATTACGGTGGGCAGAACATGCAATGCGATTGGGAGATTCTAGAACCTCATTCATGGTAGTGCATGGTAAAACCAATGGGAGGAGACCATTGGGAATATCTAGAAGCAGATGGGAGGATAACATTAGAATGGACCTGAAAGAGAAAAGGTGTAATGAGGTGGACTGGATAGAATTAGTTAAAGATAGGGATACGTTGTAATGAGAAGGACTGGATAGAACTAGCTCAAGATAGGGATAGTGTGTAATGAGGGGAACTGGGTAGAACTAGCTCAAGATAGGGACAGGTGGCGTATTTTGGAATGAACTTTCAAGTTCTTAGTGCCATAGAGTAGGTAAGTAAGGAGGTTAAAATTATTTATCGAATAGTCTCAGGAGTCAACCAATCCCTTTAAACTTACATCCGGAAAACTATGTTAATACCATTCAATTGTGTTCAAAGTGTTGGCGTACAGCGCCGGGAGATCAAATTTGTTCAAGCATGCGTGTACAACATAGGAGCTAAGCGCGTGCCACTACACACCTCGACATATTGGAGCACGGCAGCATAACATACCACAATTAATAGTAAACAACACACCAGTTAATTTCCCGATGCTGTACGCCGAAATTTTGAACACAATTTAATGTTATTAGCAAGCATAGTTTTCCAGTTGTAAGTGTACAGGGGTTTTGTATTACTTTTGGTTCAAAAAAGCTATTTGTGCAGTTAGGGCTATTAGTGTGGTTAGGGAGTAAAAATGTTGCAAGGCTTGTTTTTACATTAGGGTTCTAAATTCCTTATTTAAATAATCTTAGTGATTTAATTATCATGTTGAATACATAAAATTATGCTTAATTAAAATAAATATGGCAAAGAGAATAAAATAATTTTTTAAAAAAGCTTGAATAATACGAATCAAGTCCGACAATTTAGTTCAGTCGGTAGCGTGTCTGTTTACTTTGATAAGGGTCCCAGGTTCGATACCTGGAATGGCCGAAAAATTTATTATTGGGGATATGTGGGGTTTTCCCTTTAACAATGATGAATAAACGGCTGGGGCTTGGATGCTGTGTCTATTCTAGATTTTAGTTAGTTTATAAGTTATGTGCTGATATAATCAGTCGGTTCAGAAAGTGCAAGTTAAATACCTCAAATAAATGGGGAAAAAAAGGTGTCCAGATTTGTTAGAGCATTCCTGAACACACGACTAACGTAAAAGTGACGTTAGTCATGTGCCAACATTGATCAAGGACATACTCTAACCCACTTCGGTGGCCGCATGGGCTAACGCGCTACTCGCAGACTGCCGATGACGGGGATATTGAGGTTCGAATCTCAGTCTGATGTACTGAAGGTGATTTTTTCCTAAATGTTTTTCTACCCTCCCTCCACGCATATCCAGGTACACTTCCTCAAAATTCTAGCTTCCTTAGAGTAGTGAAAATATGCGGATAGCCTGGATGCATAGTAAAACGTTGATAACAGAATGTGTAAGTGTAGCTCTAGTGGAATAAAAAAGACACTGGCTTATATTTAACAACAACAAAATCATTGTCACAGAGAGAGCAGGGTTTTAATCCCAGTCGGGTGTACTAAAGGTGCTTTTCTCTAATTAGTTTTCCACTATTCTTCCACACAAATGCCGGTATACTTTCTTTAAATTCAACCATCTTCATCCCTAGCTCATTAACGTAATTAGTACATAAGCTTATAACCTAAACAGGTAGTAAAACGTAGTACTAAAAAAAAAGATAGCATAAAAATAGTAAAACTTACCAATAATTTGAATACATAGGCTAATACAATTTAACAAATATCCTTCTAATGTACAAGTTGATGAGAAATTTTCACTTCATAAATAATTACATTTGGATTCAAAATTATTGTAATGTGAAGCTAAAAAAAATATTCCGTGGTATATACTAGCCTTTCTTTTAAAAAATAATTGTTTTATATATGTGAAAATACCAAATAAAAATTTAATTTTCCCAACTAAGCGCCCACACATTGTAATGTGAAATTAAATTTAAATGTTTTTTTTATTCGTGCTGTCTTTTGCCAGTCTGGAATGCCCGCGTATTTTACACTCATGAGCAATGGATAAGAAAGGTGGAATCTATTGGGTATGAAACAAGACTTGCTTGAAGGAAGAGGGAGAAAACATTTGGGAAAATGGCCCCAGTACACCCAGTCGAGATTTGAGCCCCAACCTCCTCATCAACGGTGGACCACACAGTATGGGACTGACACCTTTATCTTTGTGTCCAAGAGTGCGAGTTCGTTTATTTAAACGGATGGTAAAAATAGTCAAATGAAAATAAATATTTTAATTTTACACGTAATTTGAAAATTATTAATAATCTAACTATTAAAATAGAACCATTAATATTAATATTTACTAAATTGTTTTTATCGATGCTGCAGTAAAGGTGAATCGGTCTTTACATTTGTGTTACACAGTATATATATAATAAATTGCAGCATCCTTAGTACACCCATCCGGGATTTGAACCCTGACCTTCGCGTCACCGGAAATCCAGTCTGATGCGAGAGTGACGCCTTATACCCTGCGACCTTTGACGCATGTTTTTGTTATAATAATAACGCAGTATGAAGGATAGTAAATTGACACCTGCTTCGGTGATTGCATGGTTTAAGGCGTCACTCTTGCGTTAGACTAGACTGCCGATGACAGGGAGATCGGGTTTCGAATCTCGGTTGGGTGTATTGAGAAAGTTTTTCTCCCAAAAAAATTGCTTTCCACTCTCCCTCCACGCAAATGCCGGTACATTTCCTCTAAATTCAACCTTACTCATCCCCAACTCATTAGCGTAATTAGTACATATGCGGATAACCTGAACAGGTGGTAAGGCGCGGTACTAAAAAAAAATTTTGACAGTTAAGTTACTAAAGGAACTTTCATATAGTCATACGTCAAGTAACGTGATCAGCAGCTGTCACTTTTAATATATATTATTGGTAACTAAATTTTTTTTATTAATAGTATAGTAAAAATTGTCAATGTTAACTATTTTTGTATTTTATAAACTGTCATTTCTGCTGTGTAAAGTGTTCTTCTTACTCAAGCTGTCAATAGCTAAACGCTGCTCATCTAAAGTGTTACCCCTCCAACCATTCATGTCAACTTGCATTTGATGAACATTTTTAAAAGTAAAAATCCTAGGCTTGTGGCAACCACAAGGTGTTCGAGATAAACACGAGTATGAATATAACATCACTAAAAACTTGTTTATTCAATATCGGACTGTATAATCTAGTGTAGCGGTCGGCTTTAACCTGTGGTGCGTGTACCCTTAGGGGTACGCGAGCTCAATTAATGGAGTGCCTAAGAATTAACCCTGACATCAATAACAATTAGACCGACTTCTTAGTCTAGTGGTCAGCGCGCCTCTGGCTCCCTCCCCGAAAGGGGAACTGTCCCTATGGTTACCATGGTCTGGTTAATTAGTCTTGAGTTAGGTTTAAAATTTCCACTGGCTCCACGCCTTTATAATCACCATCATGACGTCATCTAGTTGCGAGTACGACGTGTAGACAACCTCCAAGTTAAACCTCTGTTCCAACAAAGCGGCTAAAAGTCTACTTACTCGGTGACTGAACTAGATACTGTATCTCTCAAGGTCAAATATGCCATACAATACGAGAGAAACACAAATTAAGACCCGCTTCAGTGGCTGAATGTTCTAAGGCATTACTTTCATGTTAAACTGATGACGGGGAGATCCGTGTTTGAATGCTAAGTCGGGTCGACTGAGGGTGGTTTTTCCTCAATGGTTTTCCACTCTCCTTCCACACAAATGCGTGTAGATTTCCTCTTAAATACTTCCTTCCTAATCCTCCCCTAATTAAAATAGTTATCGTATATGCGTATAGCCTGAAAAAAGTAGTCAGACGTGGCGATAAAAAAAATATGGATTCAGAAGCAGGCTTCATGTTAAGATTAAAAATTCTCTGGAAAAAAATTCAAGCTATATGATTTTCAATAAAACAATTAACATCGATTCCAGTTCCCTTCTCACACCCACGTATTGACTACAACACTTGGTGGTTAAATAAGTCATTACTCATTACGTTTGGTCTGCTGTTGAACAAATATTTTTAATACTTCAATATTAATCCCCTAGGAATTATGATAATGAAAATTTTACACATTTTTTTTTTTTTGGCCAAGACCTAATCCTTGCACTAACCAACATTAGTCCTCGCAGCTTCAAAAAATAGTTGTTCAGCCATCTTGTTGACCAAATATTAATGTCATAAATATATGCATTATTTTGCTCATGCTATTAAATTATTCTTATGTTATTATTTTTATTAAATACAGTGGAGCGTCGTTAATCCGGATCGATCGGGACCGGGACCCATCCGGATTACTGAATTGTCCGGATTTTTAAATGTGCTTTCAATAACTGTATACATACGTAATGTATTGACTAGAGGATACATGACGCTCGGGAGTCTACTGTATTGCAAAATAGAGGCTGAAGGGTTCGAAAAATATTTTAATAAAGTATATTGAATAAGAACATGTACATTATGTAATTTAGATTAGTAACTCTATAATACTTTTTTAAAAAAACTACAAGAATCTACAGTAATTAATGGAAACTTACTGGGTAAAAAAGTCCTTAATTGTTTTTTGTACAAGACTTGACCTGCTCTCACCGCCGATCCGGATTTGCGACGTTCCGGATTTTTGACGTCCGGATTTCCGACGCTCTACTGTATTGATTTTTATTGTACCAAATTTGAAATACATCGGCAGTAATTAATTTTATTAATATTATGTGTTTAATGTACTGAATAAATTATAGACCATAGAATTGGCACCTGCTTCGGGGGCCGCGTGGTCTAAGGCGTCACTTTTGCCATAGACTATACTGCCAATAACAGGGAGAGTGGTGTTCTAATCCCGGTTGGGTTTACAGAGAAACTTTTCCATAATTGATTTTACACTCAGCCGCAAACAAACATTTGTGAAGTGTTTTAAAATGCATTCTATTCATTCTGACCGATTAAGCACGGAGATACTTAAGATGTCTGATATGCCTGGACATGTAAGAATAAACTATCTCAAACACCCTTCTCCCATTCCCCAACCCCCCAACCAATCACAAGTACTATCGTGGAGAGAGGATGAGAAACCACAAAATGTGGAGGTCCAATCCTGTTGACGGATCAAATCACCAACCTCCCGACTCAAAAGTCATCTGTTCTAGCCATGCATCCAACTCTCGCGGTCGAATATTGAAAGGTCGCGACAGAATAGTGAAATAGAACGACAGATAAAAAGTAAAAACAAAAGGAGTTGACAAGCCAAAGCAATCGCGTGCTCGGCTTAGAGCGACAACTGTGCCAGGTTGCCACAGTTAAGGAAACAAACCTTTAATAACGTTTTACCACAGATAAGCTATCACGTGGGTTTTTTATTTCCAGTGGGCTATAAGAGGAGGGGGCTAGAAAGGAAGAGGACTCATCCGTTCGGGGAACTGTAGCGCCTCACGCGGACGATCGCGTGACTACGAGTGCAGCTGCCATCAACTAGCGGTGGTTCAATCGGCAAGAATACGACCATTTAGGTTCCTGTGTCGTCGAGTTACGTGTCTATTATTGCAACCTATACGTGGGTATTTAATGTCGACTCTCTCTGTTACTGCTTTCTTTTTTTATGACCATCGTGTGCTAGCCATCACATTTTAAAAATAAATTATCTTCTCTTATCAACCTCGAGGGTTTACAATTCATCCAACAAACAAGCACGAGGAAACTTATAAAGTACAGAAGGACTTGTTTGAAGGATTTCAAGATGAGTTGTATTAGATTAAGACATTGATAGCAACGTAATTGTTTAGTTTAAAAAAAATTTAATGCAGAGGCCTACCTTATTTTTAACAGGTTAAAATACTGTTCTCCGTAATGTAAAGTGAGAATAGGGTTTTGTGTTTCACCGTTTTGATACATGGGCAAGTTTCTTGACAAGATACATTATTCTTTAAAATTTAATTCTTATATATTTAAAAGTACAATGACCACTAATTTATTTCTCAAACCATTGTGGGTACATTCTTCAGTAGAGCCCTGACGCTTTAGTTCAAGTCCCAGTGTGGTTATAAAATTAGTAAAGGTGGCCCAAAAAAAAAAAGGTAACTGAATAATAATTCGATAGCATTTAACATACAACACAAATATCGAACCACAACATGTTCTATATGTCTTCCGCCATTGTTTATGATGAGCTCCATATGCTCGGTAAGCCTAGTAGCCATAGCGTCACACAGCCTCCCTGTCACAGTCTGTAGAACTGTATAAATGTTCTCACAGAAATCTTGAAGACAACGTGAAACGGGTCTGAAGCACTATTCTTTCAATAATCCCCACCCACAAAAATGCATCACATACTGACAGGTCAGGACTTCGTGCAGGATATGGAAATTCTGTGCCTCTAGAAACCAACCGACCGGGAAACATCTGTTCAAGTAGCAGTCAATTCCCTTGACCGGTATGGGCGGTAACCCCATCTTGTTGAAACACTTGCTTGTCCATGTCAAGATTTTTTTTATCTCACAAAAAATTAACAAATCCACCTGGAATCGTTCAATTACTTGGTCTCTGTACATTTGTGAAGTCACATTGGTCGTGTTGCCATCTTCATCCTCTATGAAATATGGACCAATGATGCCATGGCTGGACACAGCAGCCCATATTGTTTGTTACTCTCAAAGAATGTAATGATCTCTGTGCATAGTCATCCGGTTTTTCCCAACCAAGGAAACGACAATTCTGCTTAGTGACTTATCCGCTGAGTAGCACATGACATTCGTCGGACCACCACCAATTTCGCAAATAATCTGGATCTTCATAAACATTCGTCAGAACACGTGCACAATAACGCAGTCTTGCTTGGAAGTCTGCTTCTTTAAGTTCGTGGAATACCTGGATTCGATATGAGTGCGCTCCAATATCGGCAACCATGCGTTGAACACTAGAGCGTGATATACCGAGTTCCCTTGATATGCGACGTTCACTTTTCTTTGGAGAATTAAGGACTTTTTGCAGCACTTGTCCAGTATTGTCATTGGTTCTTGTGGCTCTCGGCCTTCCAGACCATCCTACGTTATGGTTTTTAACTGAACCTGTCCTCCTAAACATTTCCACTCACTGGAGAATTGTTTTCTTCGGTGGTGGTGGTTTGCGAAACTTTTCTCCAAAACCATCCATCACAATTTGCAGTGATGGTCCATTGTTCCTTCCAGCACCATAGCTGTGAAAATAATGTTCAACAGCCCAGGAACGTTCTTCTGTGACGTATTGCGGCATTGTTAACTCATCTGCTTGCACGTCTGTAACAAGATTGAACGGTATCAATTACATGACTATAAAATAGTTTCAGTTACCTTTTTATTGGGCCACCCTGTACTTAAGAGATTGGAAAATCTAAGAGGTAGAGAGAACGTAGTTCTCATTAAGTGCGGTTCTGTGTGCTAAGGAACCGATGATAAACTATATACATGTCAAATAAATTGATTGTTCTTATTTTTTTCAACTATTAAGATTTTGGGTGACGTACACTTGACCTACACTTTTTCAACCAACTGAATATTTCAGCACACGACCTACACACCAAATTCCTTTTTTTTTAGCATAGCTTCTTACTATCCGGATTAAACGCTTATGTACTGATTGCACTAATGGTTTTAGGGATTTGGTTAAGTGTAAGACCAGGCAAACTGGCCTTAACTTCGCCAAAATGTTGCAAAATGACAATAAATAAATTTGAAATGTTATATGTATAGGAAGTGTACACGCATTTGTGTGAAGGGAGTGTGGAAAACTATTTTATAAAAACCACTCGACCGAGAATCGAACCTCTATCTCTACATCATCGGCAGTCGGATCTACTGCGAGAGTGCCGCCTTAGCCCACGTGGCCACGGAAGCAGGTCAAACCAATTTAACTTTAGAACAAAGACATCATCCAATACCCAAGGCTTAAATGTATCTAATGATACAATTTTCGGCCATGCCATGGATATGACCCAGGACTCTCAGTTCAGAAGGCATACGCGTTACCCACTGAATTTAGGTGTCGGGCATCAAAGTAAAATCATTAAATATTTACTCATTTGTCGGATTTGTTAAGACGATAAAAACATCGATTATTATTGTTGTTGTTGTTATTATTATTATTATTATTATTATTATTATTATTATTATTATTATCTTTTTCAGAAATCACTTCTTTGTGGGGTGATTTTAATTTGCCTCTTTGATCACTTCACTCTTAATTCCACTGTTTCTTATTTACCTTTACGCAGCCATGACCTCTTAATTGCCTAAGCTTTACCGTATTTTTTTATTGTATTTAATTATTTTAGGTAGATATTGGATTTATGACGCTAGTGGACATGTGGACTAAATATCAAACTCATCTAAACTGAGGTGTGAGAGGTCAGGGTTAGATTCCTGACTGGACGTACTAAAGGTGTTTTCCCCTAAATGCCTTCTCACTCTTCCTCTACACAAACTCTGGTACATTTCCTATAAATTCTACCTTCCTCATTTCTAATCTATTAGTACATTGAAATACGTATATTTTGAGTGGGTAGTAAGACGTGGGAAAAGGGAGAGGGGGATTGAGGAAAAGTCACTTTTATGTCGACGTGTCTTTAAACCATAATAATATAAATAATTATTTATTAGCTCAACATAATTTCAGTACAAAGATCTGAATTATACATACATGGAGTTTACACTACTATGTTGCGGCAATGAATATTAATCTCAATAACATACTGGTCTGTTGCCGCGAGCCCACGTGTCTTTAAAATGATGATAAACCTACGTATTAACATTAAATTTGATCACGTATCAAAATAATTATGTAAATAAGGCAGCAGGAGGGGAGAGGGTCAGTAATATCCACATATATTTTACCAGTGTGTGGTCATCTTTATCTACTACGTGATTGTGTCGAACCGCCGGTAGATGGCAGAGGATAGGGTATGTAATCAAGGAATAAATTACGGTAAAAGAAATAAAACAAGTGAGTGAGCACGTGCCATTAAATACGAGTGGAACTATTATGTATTTTGTCCTTTTCTTTCTTGTAATAACTAGAACTTCGTTGAGCTTGCTGTCTTATTATTCCTTACATAAACACCAGAGAAGGGGGGTAAAAAGGGACATAAGCAGAATGGAGAGGGGGGTATGTTTGGAAAATGTGCCTGTGACTTGTGAAGCTGTTCTTGTGTGCACATTGAAAAAAAAAATCAAGTTGATCTACAAACAACCTGATAGAATAAACATGTGCTGAATACGGATCGAGGCTAATGTAATTACACTTCACCAATTGATCCCATATTTTGTAAATTCGATTAAAAGGATTGGAAAAATATCACATTTTTAGTGTATAACCTACCCTCCAAAAAAAATCCTAACTCATGGTGGAAATATCTTAAAGGATAATGTACACACTATAACTAAATTATTTACTTGTCAATGCAGCCGTTTAATTCAAATATTCAAGTCGGTTTTGCGGATCATTTCATATGATTAACTTATGCACTTAAAATAGCAAACCTGAAGCTCTTAAATTCATAAATGACTAATGTTTGGATCCGAAAGGTGAAAAACAGAATAAACAGGATATCAACAAAATTAAGTTAGTACAGATACAGAAACACATAGTTGCAAATAGGAATTATTGAAAGACCACTTAGCTTTCGATGACGTTCCTATTCTTGAAACAATGGCTTCTGTACCGACCATGTAAATTTCAGGTAGGGATGAATGGCCGGTTCATGACCCGGAGTTCATCCAGAAACAAACTGGCCGAGTAGCAGTTTAGTTGTGTTAGTTACTTCATCAGAGGATGACGGTACCTATCTCAAAATAGGACTCCTGCATGGTCGAGGAATATTTTAAAGTTAAGGTATTTTACCCGTAGACAGTTATCATGTTAAAATATTATTAGCTTTTATAAATAATTGTATATTATACTATAATATATTCGTTGTTATTAGATTAGTTATTTATAGAATAGTACATCTCTCGTGTTTTATTTAACTATGTGTGCGCCCCATCCACAATGGACAGGAGACCAGTCGTACATGACACCAATCTAAAGAGCTAATAATTTTTACTTAAAAGGAAATCGAGCCCTTATGATTTATATTTGTAGATTATACATATGCTTAACACAAACAAAAACCCAAATAGTTCAGTTAAAATTATCAGTAAGATAAAAAATACTATTGAAATTTAGGCCTACATGTGAACTTTATTTAGGTACATTTTTACAAATACACATAGGAATGAATGCCAAATCATTTGGTGTTTTTTTTAATCACTGCGTCTTAATACCGGTTTGGGTTATACGCTAATGATCTTAGAGATTAAGAAGGTTTATATTTAGATGAAGCCCCAATTTGCTTGGAGGAAGAGTGAAAACTCAATGTTGGAAAAACCTTAGCACACACGATCAAGATTCGAACCTTGATCTCTTCGTCATCGATAGACTAGTCTACTATGAGAGTAGCGCGATAGACCATGCGGCCACCGAAGTGAGTTAATTTGGCAATCAACTAAGGAATGATACAAAGAAAGAAGAGGAATATAAAAACAGATGGAAAGACAGATATTAATAAATGTGTAACCTTAGTTCAATGCTCATACAAAGAGCCTTTTAGAAAATGAAAATATATTTTTCCAGGCTGAGATTGATAATATTTTACTATAGGCCCGTTATCAGTGTTATTTTATAGGAATTGATTATATATTAATATTGACAGTTGAAAATCACACGAATTTAAGTATGAATACATGAAAGCAAATCTAGTCGCTTTTCCAGCTGTTAGATGAGGCCTTCCTATGAAAATGGGACAGTAGTGAGGTAATATATACCAGTCCAGGGAAGTTTGGTGTGCTCCATTCAATACAATTAACCCAATCATATTAGCCAAAAAATTGATGAATAGCGGACATCAGACCCAAAATTTTGAAATTTGGTATGCCACTGTGTCACAAAATAAATGATTGACAAACGCGAAGAACAAGGAGCGATTGATTTCGATGTTATCAGAAAAATTCCAAAACGAAGGTTACATTACAAACAGACCGTGGATGACGTAGATTCGTTAATAATACTGACAGCTCTAGAAATGCCTTCCATTCAACAAATCGCCGTTGTTGGTAAATATGTCGAGCTACTCAATCTTCTGATAGCTTCAGCTCCAGCAGCACGCGACATTTATTTGATAAAACCAGGTAGAGGAAACGCTGAAAGAAAAAATGTATTCTTCGCGCAACCTACCATCCCGTACTGGATTGAAGAACGTTATTATTTTCCTACATGCTTTAGGGAGATGTGACGCGACTTCATGATTTTTCAAAAAAGGAAAATTGAAGTGCTTCAAGCTACTGAGTACTTAAGGATGAGCCATGCTTACGAGATGTTGCAGAGATTTTCAACAGCACGGAAGCTCCGTGTGAAGATATTGCGTTAGTGGGAGAACGTTTCGTTCTAGCTCTTTATAGCGCTGGCATTCTATACCCCCAACCGAAGAAGCCGTGAAACGACAATGCTTACGAATGTACCACCCGGTACAAAAATGGTTTGGCTGTGGAAAAATATCCTGAGATTTGGGGTCGGAAGATGACAGTCAATGCCCTGGTACCAGTACAGACGAGTCAATCTGCTGCCCCGGATTCTTTGCTATCAATGATTTCGTGCAATTGCGAGAAAGGATGCACATCGTATTCCGGCTGCAGAAAAGCTGGATCTATTTGTGGGTATTGTCATGGAGTTTCCAGTCTTGATGAGCAATAATGTCTAGAGGAACTGGAAGGATCGGATTCCAAGGACGGCTATTTCGTCATTCCATCGACTATGATGAACATCGTAATGATAATATTGTGTAACAAGCAAGGATGAGCACTACATATTTAATACGAAGGCTAGTATTATAATACGTAAGTAATTATTATTTTTCTTTATTCAGGAATACGAGAATAAAGTTCATCGAGACGGTTTTCTGTATTTTTCTAAGCTTCGCTGTATGTTTGTAGCAATATATTTGCTAAGCTGTAAATCCTATAATAAATCTATAGCTAAATTTTTATGGGAAGTCTTACTATCATACTTTGTATGAACACCTCCATCTCGATTAAGTTAATGATTGCCGAGATATACATGAAAAACTGAAAAAAAATACACCTATTATTCAATATGGCGGCGTTAGCTCACCAGGTACAGTACACATCAGGACTTGTTTCAATGTAGTGCCGAAATGAACATGTATACCAGGTTTCCAAACTTTAGGTCCGATGTTTATTTTTCCATTTATGTGACCGGGCTAGATGTGTTCTGCCAAAGGCTCTTAATATCAATTAAATTGAACCTACAGTACATCGGTCCTGCATCTAGAAATAAAAAGAGTTTAAAAAAACACAGACGACTGTTTCCAATTAAAGGCTTGCGGTTGTTCCCGCAGGTGTACAAAGGTCGACCAAGTTTATGAACTTAATGGCTATTGTGGCAGAAACCTCACATGGAGAAGGTCTGCCCTCTGTTCCTGTCATCCTCGTCACATCCCTCCACATCCACAGCAGTAGCGTACGTAGGATTGCGAAGTAGGGTGGGATAACGGAGCTTTGGGGGTGGTGCCCCAACCGGCGGAGGCAATTTTTTTTTTACCACCACCACCACCTAAAATTTTTTGGAAGGTTTTTTTATTGATATTTGTTGACGTGATCATTTATATTTTTACTATTATAAATGTGATAATCTAACAAAATAATAAATAAATAGGCCTAAATTAAAGTTGGCTTAGCCGTGACCTAGGTCTTCTGTCACAAAAATCACCGATTGTTTATAATAGGTAAAATTTCTAGCCACTGTGCAACTCCTCGATGGAACCACGTGTGAAACTGAGAGATTTGTAACCTGCCACAATCTTCACTCTCTCAAGCCCCCCATGGGTACACAAATGATTCATAGTGATGATCCCTGGCAACGGGAATTAGGATTTAGGATTCAGATCTTACTTTTGAACTAGAGCGTTTTCCTTGTTACATTTATATTTTTAATATAATGATGAAACCAGGGCTGCCATTATTTTCTTAGTAAAAATATCCCTTTGTTTTCCAGACACTTTAGACCAGGCGTGTCAGACTCGTTTGATCATAAGGGCTATTGAACATTGAATATATATATATATATATATATATATATATATTCAATGTATATATATATATATATATATATCAGCACTTAAAGGAAACTTTTTTTTTATCTTGGTTGTTAAAAAAGAACAATTAAGATCAAATATGATTAAGAATTTCGCTTTATTTTTACCTAGAAATATGAAACCTTTAATGTACAGCAATGGTGTGAGTATTAGCTTTAAATCTTATGTTGAATTATCTTTAATTAATTACGAACTCTCGTGTTAGACTAGACTGCCGATGACGGGGAGATCAAGGTTTGAATCTCGATCATGTGTACCATGGGTTTTTTTTTTTTCAAAATGGTTTTCCTCTCCCCCTACACGCAAATCCAGGTATATTTTATCTCTAAAAATAATATTTACAGACCCTAAAACCAATAGCGTAGCTAGTACATAAGCTTATAATCTAAACGGGCAGTAAAACGCGGTGCTAAACGAATAATAATAATAATAATAATTTATGCCAAATGCGTGTCGGCAAGCCATGATATCTCGGGCGTTTGTTTCTTTTCATAAAAGAAAACAAGTGTCCACACACTCATGTGCTGTCAAACATTGCACATATTTGCTGCGCAGATTTAACAGCTTTTCTGAATAAAGAGTAACTAATTTGGTATACCAGCCTTATTTTATAAATATCCCAAATTAATACTCAATATTCAAATGCAAATCGTGTATTTCTCCACTGCTTATAAAATGATGAATTGGGCTGCATTACAATGTTGGGACATAAAAGATGCTTGGACCACACAGAATCATAGAACGAGCCACATGCAGCCCGTGGGTCGCAAGTTCAATATTACTGATTTAGAGAGTAGTATACAATACTTTTTTAAGAACTTTATCTTACCTACTACCCGTTCGGGTTATACTCATATGTAGGTCTACTAACTAGGCTACTGTGTTAGGGGTGAGGAAGGCTGGATTTAAAGGAAGTGTACCCGCAGTTGTGAGGAGGGAGAGTGGAGATCCATATAGTAGAAACCACCCTCAGTACATCTGAACATAGTTCGAACCCCGATATCTCCGTCATTGGCAGTCTAGTCTAATGTAAGAGTAACGTCTTAGACCAGTGGTTCCCAAACTGGGAGGCCTGCAGTAATTCCAGGGGT
>CABFWB010000156.1:442943-455797 GCA_902151455.1 Timema bartmani | reverse complement strand
ATGTATGTATGTATGTATGTATGTATGTATGTATGTATGTATGTATGTATGTATGTATGTATGTATGTATGTATAATATGAAAATCTACGCATGGACACGGGAATCAAGGTAAGGACCTTTACTTAAAGAATTGGCATGCAAGGCCAAAATTCTTGGTTTCAATTTCCGTGTCAAGATATAACTTTTAAACTATATTTAAAGGAATTGAAATATGATAAGACTAATATGGTAAAATTTTATCAATATTAGTTGAAAAAAAACAATTAAAAAAAATATTCCGTGTCATTTCTCAAATGGTATTTTTTCAATCCTTTTTTAATTTCTTCCAAATAGGGTAGATTAAGAGGACTATTTAATTAAATGTATTATTAGTTTGAATATAAGCTAAAAAAAGTCAATATTTATAAAATCTATTTGAAAAGTAGAAAAAAGACCCAAGAATACTCATGATCCCTTCAGCTCTTATTTTATCTTGTTTCAAGTTGTTCAACTGTTCTTCCAACGTAGTCAACAACGTAATATATTTAGAAACATATTCCCCGATCAACGTTGAGCTCTAATAACGTCTTTCCATGATTAGATCTGTCCGGGAAACAAGAGTGACGACAATAAGACACGTCCGTGGTTCAATAACAGCATATCTCCACTTAAAAAAACAAACTAGGTTATGACTTGAGTCACACGTACGCAAACAATTGACAGGTACAATCCAATTTTTATAAGAAGAGCCTTATAGAAAATACAAACATAGTTTTTTATTAGTAAACATTGATAACATTTTATTATGTTATTAGTGTTATTTTATAGGTTTTGATAATATCTATCAAAAGTGACAGCTGCAGATCACATGGATTGACGTATGAATACGGGACACCATCTCTAAAGTCATCACTCCTCATCCCTTACACATTAGCCTAATTAAAACATATTATTATGAAACGAACGCGTAGTAAGACAGAAAAAAAAAGCTTTTTCTAGCTATCAGATGAGGCCCGCATTAATGTTAGTTTTTAAAAATACTTTATTCTAGGTCTGGGATGTCCAGTGGGTTAGACTTGTGTCATGTTTAACCACGTGTGAAGTGGGGAGGTAAGCATTAGATCTGAATCCCATACGTGTTTCAATTGTGTCTTTTTTCACTCTCTCTCCACGCTAATGAGAGTTAATCGCCTTTAAGGTACCCTCTAAATCCGCACCCTTTAAAGTTTATATATTAAGTCGTTAGTAGTCCTTTGATTAAAATATAAAATGGTACCCATCTAATGCTGTCACTTGATAGTTAATATATTTTAAGTCAATGGTTGACAATAGAAACACTGGAACATACTAAAAAGAAATCAAAATGACGTGCGTTCTTCCACCATAGTTCGCGCAGAAAGAGAATGAAAACACAATACATAACATGGCCGGCCGTAACTGAACACCAAACTCTTGGTAGCTGAGATATCGCCAATCAGATGTTGCGCTTAGGTTAGATATTGACAAAACCTTTAACAGTACACTAGTTTGTTGTTTACTGAAATGAACACCAAACTATTTTCTATAACTGTAAACATATATTGACTTGTAAACAAGTTTAAAAGTTGACATTTTCCCTCTTAAAAGTACAAGAATCCACATAGTTCTGATGATTATTAAGAGCTAAATGTCCGGGAAACTAAAGGTAACTGGGATAGGAGTGTAGAGTGGATCTTTGTGAATAGAATGAGGTAATTTAATACAACACATTGTACTGCCATTTATATTTTTTTCCTCCCTTGTGTGTTCTCCTACTCCCGGACAGCTTCACCCAGGAACGTTATACACTCACTTGGTTTTTGGCGTTTATAAATTTCATCTAGACTATTCTAATGCCTTAAGATCAGAATCGAAAATACTGACATTTTAGTTGACCCCACAGGTAATTTTCTATAAAATTTCCGTCTTTTTTCTTTTTGTTATCAACAGCTATAATAAAACTGACATGATCTGTTGTCACTCCAGGGGCAGGGGGGTGGCCATTGGCAACCAAGATTAAAGGCTGTTGTTTAGTTGACCCCCTGCTCCCTTGCTGAGAGGGAGAATTTGAAGATTAAACAGTCTCTTGTTGATGAATTGTTTGTGTCACCCCCCGTGGCTGAGGATCACACTGATGTATTGAAAGTAATCACTTCCATCCACGTCTTTCCATTCGTTTCGTGTCACGACTACCCCTAACTGGCCCATCCCGAGTGACGTCTCAGTCACAAACAACGTTTAGACCAGTGGTTTCCAACCTATTGCGGGGTTTGAACCCAATTCTGGTCTCTGAGACCAACACGACCCCTTGATAATTTAAAAATACCACCGCCGTTTTTCCTGGCCGAGTTTCGAATATCAGCCTCCCCATTTTCAGCTCGTCCCCTCAAAAGATATTTTAACCCCGCATCTTTTTTTTTTTAGCACAGCGTCTTACAACCCGTTTGAGCTATAAGCTTAAATACTAATTACGCTAATGGATTAGGAATTGGGAAGGTTGAATATAGAGGAAGTGAACCAGCATTTGTGTGGAGGGAGAGTGCTGAATTCATCTATGAAACACGGTTTTCAGTTCTGAGCACACTCGGCCGGGATTCAAACCCCAATCTCCTTGTCATCGACAGTTCAGTCTATTGAAAGCCTGCTTGAATCACATGACCCATGGCACAGGAGAAGGGCAATTTGACACAAGAGTAATATTGTTGCTAAAGGACCTAAACAATAGCCGCCCCTCCAAAATAATCCAACACCTGTACAGTGAGGGACTCCTCCACCAACCACTGCTCCATGTCGCCGGATCTTCAAACGAGGGGTGACTGTTCAGTCCACAAGGACCCAGACACTCAAATTATCGTCAAGAACCAAGCAAACAACAAGCGATACAAAGATTAGAAAGGAAAAAAAAACCCTGGGAAATCGGAAGAATCAGTTTATGGGGCTACCTCCAGAATTTTACACTTAGACTGGAATTCGAACCGGATCGGATAACTTTGGGGTAGTTTAATTACGATTATTTTAAACCTTCTTTTCAGGAAGATTATTGTGCAATTCCTTTTAAAATAGAGCGAAGCCAGAATAAAAGTGGTGTCAAAATAAATGGTATGACACAATCGGTATGAACGAAATTGTTAAAAATTTGTCGTCAGTAAACCATACTTAAATACATTTTTCCTCGAAAGAAAAAACTATTTGATAGTCATATAAAACTCCATCTCCATCCCACTAATTAAGTTAAGGCACTAAAACAGTCAATCAGAAATTCCTAAACTCCAGAAACCAAGTGGGAGAACAAACAGGGGAGTAGAAAACTACAAATGACAATATAATTTGTGCTGTGGTCCCCTTTTTAAATGACATAGTTCGATTCACAGAGATTCATTTTACGATCCTAAACCAGTTACCTTTCGTTTCCTGGACATTTAGCTCTTTGTGATCAACAGAAATATGTGGATTTTGGTACTTTTCAGAGGGAAAATGTCAACTTTTAAACAATATTTACAAGTCTATATATGTATAGGATCATAGAAAATAGTTTTATGTTCAGTCCAGTAAAAACAAACTCATTTTTTGTTTATATTTAACCTAAGCTCAACACCTGACTATCAATATCTCAGATACCTGGGAGGTCCACCTTAAGATGCGTATAGTCCGAAAGGGTAACAAGACGCTTAGGAATTTAAATAAATATCACAATTATTTATTTATTCTTCCTAAAGATACTCTAAAAGTCTAAACTTAAGAAAAAACATTTAATAATTCACATTGGGTGTGTGTTTTTAGTTGTAAACACTTCCTCGTAGCGCTAGTAACGGTCAGTCGTGACAACAAGCCCCGCATATGTGATGGTACCACTACAAATACGATACATTAGTATTTGATTAACCATTAGAGCATAATTGTTGTAGGTCTCACGATCTAAGTCTTAAGTTGATAGCAAACAGAATTACTAATGCGTGGTATAATTAGTAATTAGTGACTGTCACTATCTGAATTATCTCGGTAAATAGAGATAATCACCATAGGATTTTATGTGTCGGCCATTATTAAGGTGGGGATGTAAGGTACTCAGTTTTTATAGCAATATTTTTTTCCAAAATAAATCAAATACACTTCCAATAGAAAAATAGAGCTTAATTTTCTTCACATTATGATATCAACAGTTATTGAATATATTTCATGACCATAGTAGCATTAGAGGAAGAACTTTTTAAATGAAGATAAAAAGTTGTCATTAAATTCCAGGACACCCTTGACAGATATTCAACAACTGTTGAGGTCACCATGTGGATAAAATGAAAGTAAATGTTTGTACTGAAGCAATAGCTAATTAATTTTTGTAAAAAAATATTTTTTGCTACAAGAACTGCTAAAACGCTGGCCTTTTCTCGCGTCTCCTATACGCCCACCTTAAGACATATAAGTGTAGCGGCAAGTTTGATATTTCAGAATCATGCAGGCCCATACATAACATCATTTTTACTTTCTCATCTACATAGAAAGTATTGTAATCGTAAAAATTTTCGATCACGAGATTATGATGAATCTTAACGTTTTATGTATATCCGAACTAAACATAAAAGTGGAGTTTACAATTCTGTCTGTCCCTGAACACAGATCTGAAAGGTTTTATGGAATTTACTCAAACTTGATACTGAGATTTTATGTGGAGATACCTTAAGATTTTTTATTTTGACCTTAGCCCTTAATTTAAGGGTAGCTTACTGATGATAAATTTTGTTGAGTGCCAAAGTTTTTTCAGATGACTCTAACGATTTTGTTTGAAATGTGTATCTGGGAAGTGCTAGATATTAGTCTACAAATAAAACTGTATCCCTTGTTAGCGGGATGAGGGTAGTTCGTTTATAGTTAGATTACTGATGACTAATTAAAAATATATATATATATCTTAAAAAGGCTTTAACGATTTGATTCCTGGTTAAGTTTTTAATAATAAATTTACTTTCGAAGCCATGAATTAATGGGTAGGTGTTGTGTATGCTCAAGATTAAAGTTAGTTTTTAAGTCGTGTGCTGATATAACCAGTCAGTTCATGAAGTGCACTTTAAATACCTGAATTAAAATTTATTTGCCATCACAATTAGTCTCTACTTCTATTTATCTCTTTCTGGATCGATGACTGTTTTTATTCTTCAAGTGTTTTAATAGGACATTATAAGGCTTTTTAGAAAACCATCAGCCAAAGATGACAGTTCTGAGTGGAGCAGAGTGCTTTTCTTTTAGTTAGGCCTAATTAAGGGTTGATGATTTGAGTCGTAAAAACTGGTTGTGATGGTTGGTCCTGGCACCATGACCTCAATTATTATTGATGTTCACTTCGAAGTGATGTACACCAATGTTCACTTTCTCTCGACACCTCGAAGAGAGAAGTATTGAAATCGCAACAAATATCTAACTCGAGATTTTGATAAATCTCGACGTTTCATGACCCCCTGAAACTGAAAAAGTTGTTTTTGCTATTCCATCTGTCTGTCTGTGTGTCTGTATCTCGGCCTAGAGTCGATACCATTTCACCATTTGGGCTAAGACTTAAACAAACAAAATGGCAGTTCTCATTTCATCATGAAAATTACTTTTAGGATACTTTACATTAGTGTAAATTTACAATGTTTATCTTATCTCCACAACTATTTGAGCTATTAGAAATACGAAAGAACTTATCACTGTAAAGTTGTAGTTTTTAAAAGAAAAAAAAGCTTTCATTTGAAATAGTTTTTTATAAAACCAAAATTTTTTGAGCTATAACAAAATAAATCTATATATATTTATATATATATTCTTTTATTCAGGTCTTTAAAATGTGACATTGATATTTATGTTCTTTGATGGACGGAGATGTTCCTCTTTTCTCAATGTTTCTGGAACAGTGTATAATATTTCATTTACACTCTTTGTTGGATTGTTTCTGCAACAATGTATATGATCTGGTTTCATAAATATTACGAGTTTTTAGTAAAAGTCTTTATTTTAAGATAAAAGAGAAAGTCTGTGCGGGGCACCATTTGAGTTATATTTTATTAAAATATATACTTTGTTTAGGATACGCATCGGTGAACACACGGTATATATGTCAGGTTCATACAATCTAGTTTGCCAGTGATAGGGAGGTCGGGGTTTAAATCCCGTCCAGGTGTACAAATATTATTTTTTCAAATTAATAGTTTCCAACTATCTCTCCACGCAAATACCGGTAATAAATACCTTATATACCAACTTCGACGGTCGAATGATATAAGGCGTCATTCTCACGATGGAGTGCCGATGACAGGGGGATCAAGGTTTGAATCCCGATTGGGGTTCTACTAAATGTTTATAAGCTCTCTTTCTCTCTCTCTCCACGTAAATACGGGTACAATACCTTTAGTTTCAACCTTCCTCGTCCCTACTTAAACTACTTCATGAAACGGTTTAAGACGCAGCGATAAAAACAAAGCTACGAAAGACAATTCTATTATTTCACTGACATAAAAAATGAACCTTTTTTTTTTTTAATAACGCTGAGTTGATGTGTCGGATTCCTTTCTCCATAAAGAAAGGAAAACCTACCCCCTTTATCACCGTCAAGTCACCCTTGGGGATGGTTACAGTCACGACGACAAATATAATAGTGATGATGATGATGATTACTTTGATAATGGGTTGTGATAATGACGATGATAAACCCGGGTCAACGACCTACGTCACCCACTTGACCTGTCTGGTTCAACCACCACCGTCGACCGCCCCAACCGACGAAGATGCCGGAAACGGAAGGGGAAGGAATTGTAGAGTTCCTCAACCCCCATCTAGAGTTAACTTCAACACATTGTTGCCAACTTTGCTTTATTCACCCGCTTGATCTAGCTAATTTTCATAGTATCTTTAGCGGCTATAATACAATTTTCAAGTGTTATATTAGCACCCCATCTTTTTCTTCTCGTTCGGGGGCTACAACCATATGTACTATTTACCATAATGTACTAGGAATGAGAAAGGTTCAATTTAGGGGAAGTGTATCCGCATTTGCGTGTAGGGGTAGTTAAAAACCATTTATATAAAGCCACCCTCAGTATACCCGACCGTGATTCGAACCCTGATCTCCCCGTCTTCATGAATCCAGTCTATCGCTAGAGTGAAGCCTTAGATTAGACCATTCGACCACAAAAGTGGGTAATTTTAAAGTTACTCGATCAAATTTCACGTCCTAATACGTCAAGCTATGTGACCTGCAATTGTTACTTTTGATAGAAATTATCAATAGCTATAAAATAAAACTAATAATATTGTAAATATGCTATTGATGTTGAGTGAATTTATTTTTTTATTTTTCTAAAAGGTAATTTCTATTAAAATTGAACTTAAGAATAATTTTACTATAGCTTTTTATAGTGTAAAAAATACTTTTAGTTTTTTATGTATTGTTTTCTTGATTTAGAAATAATATAGTTGCAAGTTAGGTAAATGGAAATTTAGATTGGCATTAATGATTAGTTACATATTGACTCACCTAAAGAAGAGAAAGCGGATGGGGAGGGGGTGGACGGGGTTGCTCCCCCACCACTGTTCTACCCCTAAGACCACATATAATTGTTATAAGAGTTCCAAACATGTGACGCAGCTACAACTATAACATAAGACAGTGAAGATGTGTAGAATTTATATTCTAAATTTCCAGACCAGACATCACTTTTTAGGTATTCAAAAGATATTCCGTTACACACATTAAGGAAAAGTCCCTGAAATTGACAATTTGAAAAAATAAAGTACATAAATAATTACTTATTTACTTACTCTATAATAGGTGACCTGGTGGTCTAGGGGTAAGGTGTCAAGACTTCTGTGCTGAGGGTACGGGGTTCAAACCTCAGTCCCGGCATAGATTTATCTGATTGCCGAACCCTTCCTTCAGCTCTGACAAGACGTGTATTAATCACAACTTGTGAATGTGAGGAATGCCAGGCCTCCACCGTGGTTCGGATTCCACGTTAAACGGTAGGTCCTGCATTTCATCTCACAATCACCCTACCATTGCACATTAGCGTAAGTGCGTATAACCCGAACGGGTAGTAAAACGCGGTGCTAATAATAATAATAATACTTACTCTATGGCATTAGGAACTCGAAAGGTCGTTATCGCACTCACAAAAGTACGCCACCTATCCCTATCTTGAACTAATTCTAATCAGACTATCTCATTACACCGTATCTCTCTAAGGTATATCTAAATATTATCCTCGCATCTGCGTCTGGGTCTTCCCAGAGGTCTTTTCCCATTGGGTTGGCCATTCAATACCTTGAACGCGATTCTAGATACTCCCATTCGCGCTGCATCACATAAATAATAGCTTCATTAAATAAAAATGGCCCGCTCAGTGGCCGAATGGTCTAAGCCTTCACTCTAGTGTAAGAGTGGCCTGTTGATGATGGGGGGACCGGGTTTCAAATCCCGATCAGGTATACTGAGGGTAGTTTTTCCTAAATGGTTTCCCACTCTTCTTTACGCTAATGCATGTACACTACCTCTCAAATATTTCCTTCCTCATCCCTACTTCCTTAGAGTAGCCTTAACAGATATTAAGACACAGTTATGGGGAAAAAAACCTTCCTCTATAAAGTAAATCCCTGAGTACGCCAGTGATCTAATAACTATATTACACGTCAGAAAAATGTCAATAAAGGTCGATCCGGCAACATGTTGTTTTGTGAATGCAGCCAATAGAAAACCACCAAAGTTAAATTGAAAATATATCGGCGAATCGTTTTCATTATCTAGAAATATTTACACAATCGGTGAATTTTCCCAACGGAATTCCAATCCTGACGAACATTACCACTATCAAACTGCTTTTGTTCAAACCACTCAACGCCGTCATTTGATTATGTGGGAGATTAAATTAGCAGTCAAGTGGCGCTGTTAATTCAGGATCGTCCAAAATATTATAGGTGTTCTCGAAAAGGTAATTGTCTAGATTTTGGTAAAGGCTTTCACGCCTAGGTGGATGTGGATGATTTTTAAAAGTCTAAAACATTAAAAAAAAAATTTTTTTAGTTTGATACCAGTCTTAACAAAAGTCAGGAATCAAACAACACATTGTGAACACCGAGTTTAGTTCGAGAAATCTTCTCAGCAAGCTCGGGATTATATAGTCAAGATAACTTTGAGTTCAATATACAAATATTTTTTAAATTTTTTTGACTATTAATTAAAAATCACATAATTTTTTTTAAACAAAGTTTTTAAATGAAAACAAGACTAATAAATAAATTTGTAAATAAAAACTTTCTTGATTAGAATAAAATTAATAGTTGAAAAATGACAGGAAGATAGGAGTGCACATTTCCCAAACAATATCTTACTAGCAGGGAGATAGGGGTTCAAATCTCTGTTGGAAGTACTAAAGGTGGCTTTTCCTTAATGGTTTTCCACTCTCCCTCCACGCAAGTTTGGCTACACTTCCTTTAAATCCAACCTTCCTCATCCCTATCACATTAATGTAGCTAGTACATATGCGTATGAGCCAAACGGTAGTAAGACGATGTGATGAAACATATGTGTAATGATTGTCATATGTTGTTCCTTCTACCTACTACGAGGCCGGCTGTGCTCGTTGCAGGTAACAAAAGGAGCGGGAGAATGTAGCATCAAGATCCTCAGCGTTTCTGTCTCTGCTACAAACAAGATGGTGGGTGTTTATAAATACTACTTTTGTCAAATATTATATAATACTGATTCAATATAAATATAAGTAGCTTAAACAAAGAGTAAATTTGAGTATAATTCAGTGTATGATCTAAGACGCAACGCAGGGAATTGCAATGCTCACTTTGCATTGAGATCGTCCATTTCAAGCGGGGGGGGAGAGTGATTCTCTACCTACGTCCATGAACTTACCTATGAAATTATGAATAATAATGTGATGAATGTGATGATTAAGTAATCATAATAGAAATTCCTATACCCTAGGGAAAAATAATTAGTTCTTGAGTAAGATTTTTTTTGGCCCGACAATCAAAAAACACCAATAAAACCCAAAGTACCCATATTGTAGGAAATGCTATGCTCTTTGACTTAGCACAGATCAGATAGGTCAGGATTTTTAATATTTTACTAAAGAAGGCAATTACAACAATCCATTGGGAAGGGGTGGGGGGGGTGGGGTGAGGTTCCTTAAGAATTATGTCACCGATCAAGTATAAAAAAAACTTGGCTCACAAAAATGCATGACCTTAAAGCTAATTTCACTACTTTGTACTTTGTAGAAACGTTCATGAACAAAACATCATTTTATGACTTTCATGACTGGTAACACACTGTGTCTATCTATGTTGGTCCAATAGATTTCTTCTCTCCGTCGCTAAAGTAGCCATTGAAGACACACCCGGAGAAAAATATACAATCAAATCTATTTGTGTGAAAAACATCTAAAAGTTTCTTGGTAAAAAAAAAACCAACATAAAGACCATACGGTCCTAAATATTTTTTTGTATTGTTTAGTATAGTGAAAAAAACACCTACCCTTGTGGAGCATAACAAATATAGAGATGTATATTTTTAGACGTTTCTTTTCTTGGCGTGTGACATGTGTGCAACGAAATGAGCTGACAGTAAACTGGGGTGTTTCGCCCCACTAAATGGTGGGGGAGGGAAGGGGGGGGAGAGACGGGCGTAGACGTATAATAAGGTCACCAGCTTCGGGTTGGTCCTCGACGTTAAATGGAGACCTGACCTGCTTCGGTGCTCGCATGGTCTAGGGCGTTACTCTTGCAATAGAGTAGGCTGACAATGACGAAACTAGGTCGGGTGTACTGAGAGAGGTTTCTCCAAAAATGGTTTTCCACTCTCCCTCCACATCAACGTTGGTACACGTTCAATAAATTCAACCTTCCTCATCGCTAACCCATTAGGGTAATTAGTACATATGCGGATAGCCTAAACAAATAGTAAGACCCGGTATAATAAAAATGAAGACCTGTTTCTCTTATCAGCGCCACCAACTACACAATCTGGAGCAGCGTTTTTCAAACTTAAGCCTGTGCTCAAGCTCATGCTTTGCTAGTACTTTGCCTGTACTCTAGCCGTGCTCAGCCTAGTCCTTGCATACGGGCCTTAGACTCTGCCATAGCTATCTCGGGCTTCGTGAGGCCATCTTAGAATATTCTTAATTTATTTTTTCACACAATAAAATAGCATCAGTAATTAGGATGGTTAATATTTTCAAATCTGAATAAAGAACACTTGCCGAGGGCGTGGCCAGAACCTCTGGTATTTTACGTTTCTTTTTATACTTGTAAAATTTAATTGTCTTTATAGAATGCCCCTAATATTAGTGTAAATATTTTTTATGAAGGTTCCGTCATGTACTTTTCCTGGTGCAAGGTCTATTTTTATCCAAACAGTTTGGGAGCCCCTGTTCTAGAACTCAGGCACGTCAAATTCCTTTGATCATTAGAGCCACAAATAAAAGCCCTATTATTTACTAAACAAAATAATATTATATAAAAAGTCAAGATTTATTCTATATTGTTACTCAGAAGAAACATTTCTCAGCAAGAGTATGGGCTAGGTTTTAAAATGGGTGTCAAAATCACTTTCATGATTGATAACAAATACGAGTCCGTAAAGGTAGCATTCGGCGAACATCAAGCAACAAATATTTGTCAGTTGGCAAATTCCTCGTATTGTGGATGGTTGAGTTACGACCAATTTCTGATTATCGCTGAACTGCAAATATTCCCCTTCGGTTGTCGGTAACACTTCAAAGGGGTCAAACATTACACATATCGCGAATAGAAGCCCGGTCAACACATTCGTGCCTAAGTTTGTCAGAAGTATCTCGTGCTTTTTGTGGAAATGAAGTGGGCCAACGACTTAGTATTGCAATTATTTTTGAACCTCTACGAAAACTTGCTACATGGAATCCGGTTAACCTTGGTGGTCTTTGGGTAAAATGCTCGCCTCAGGACCCGATGTTCGTAGGCTCAAACCCAGCTGGAGTCGATGGATTTTGGCATGAAAAGAACCCTGGAAGCTATGTGAAAATACTTTCCTGAAAAATTGGTAGCCTCTTTCTCACTCACTCATAGAAATTCATTGTTGAAGGCAACGGTTAGCCACCACACTTTCTGAATCCCCATCTAGTAATGGGATTTCTACCAGATGGCGCGGACATCACTAACCAGTTGAAGGGCTGAGTACATGCCCAGATTTGGATGAATGGAAATCACATCAAACCAAGCTTTGGGTTGTTGACTTAGGAAGAAAAACATAATTATTAAATTCATCCCAAAGTTTATATCAAAAATCTGAACTATATATATGATGCCTGGATGAGTATTCAACAACAATTTAGCGTAGATGGTTACTAACGACCTTAAAAAGTAAAAACATTCTTTAATGGAAACGTTCAGAACATGTCTTAATAAAGTTAAAGAAAAGCTGCAGTAATGTGTGGTTCGCAATTTTGGTCAATTTCAGTTTCCATGCTTAGCACGAATTTTCGTCATTCCAGATAGTTAAGTTCTTGACTCTTGAGATTCGACAAATAGGCGCATGTGTGTAGATGTGTGTTCGTCATTCGACAAACAGTTTGGCAAGTAGTTCGTGAAGATGCAAGTATTTGACATTCTACGAATTCCGCATGTGATCGCTTGGAAATTTTAGTTCCCTTTCATAAAATAAAACAACTTTTTACACATTCATGTGCTGCGGAATATTACACATATTTTGTACTAGTTTTGCTAGAAGATTTTTGGTAAATAAAGAGAAAGCATTTGGTGTACCAACCTCACTTGATATAATTATTTTCAATAACCAATAGCCAATTTCCAAATGGCAATCTCAAATGGTGTATATCTACCA